>JAQZBX010063839.1:0-16616 GCA_029593785.1 Cabassous unicinctus
GAGATTGCTGTTTTTCCTTCATGGAAATGTTAAATATATTTACATAGCAAAATCAGAATATACAGGCAAAATGTCCAGTGAGTATTCAGATGAAAGTAAGGGAGCCCGGAAAAGCAGAGCTTGGCTCTTGGGACCAGAGGCTAGGTATTGCAGACCTTTAAATCATACCAATTTCTGTTTCTTTGGCATAATCCAATCATAGTGATCCTGTTTCCCCGGAAATCTGCTGAGATGGGACCTTCTAGGAAAAAGTTTTCTGCCAGATAAAAAGAAAGATAATTGTGAGAAAGCCTCCCATTCCTTCTTTCCTGCTCAGGACATTTTCATATGCTATGTGACATTTGGCTGTGGCCGCCATCTTGTGATCATGAGTGGAGGTGATGTAATAGTAATATCTGACCTTTAAATATCCTTTGTATATTATCGATCATTTGGAAAGTACTCCTACATACATAATCTTATTTGATGTTTAAATAACCCTGTGAATTGTATATCATATCTGCTCTGGAAAGACCTAAAATATGCAGGTTCAGCCAAAATGACAGCCCAATGGTGGAAATAAAGTCTAAACCTCTCCATGTAGTTTTCAAACTAATCCTGTTATGGTGTTCAAAAATAGTTTCCAGTGTTGCCTAAAATGAGCTCCCCAAAGAGGCTTTGACTTCAGACCCTCTGGGATGTTGCAAGGAAAACCAATGAATGTTCTAAAGCACAGGTTTGCTCAGAAAAAAATATTGGAATGGTTAAAGGCAAGCCTATAAAGAGTACACAAGCACTTGTTGACACAATTTAGGAGCCAATTACCAAGGAAATGCCAAAGGCTCCATGCTGCTTCAGAAACTGGTTGGAATACAGACTTTGAGAATCATTTATCATAGATATTTTATTATCATTCATTTGGAGAAATTTCAACATAGCGTTTCAGGGCAAATTCATGGCAGCATTAAATTACAAGTGCCCATATTTCTATTTTCCAAGTACAAATGATCTCATTCATTCTGTTAAGTCTTACAGTGAAAGAGGCTTAGATGTAGAAATCATTGTGCATAATCAAATCAAAGCATACAGTGACATTGACCTAAAAACTGTAGCACTTATAAATAAAGTGGAGTAAGGTGGAAAATATATTCTCCATGATTACCATGTTCCAGAAACTATATGTTACATAATCTGATTTGACTTGCCCAACGTCCGTATGAAATAGATCACCAATAATCTATAAAAACAAGTAGATGACAAATTCAATGAAACCAGTTTTCAGTGTATGGTAGACCAGAATATTATCCTGCGTTACTTGACTCTTCGTACATGAAAACAAAACATGCAAACCATTCAGTTAATTCAAGTTTTAAAATTGAGTCAAACAACCTTGCTGAAAAATAAACTACTGGATAAGACTTAAAAACAAACAAACAACAACAACAACAAAAAACCTTGTAGTTAGTTATTTTGAGGTTATACAGCCAGAGCATTTGAAAGGATCTCAAACAATATGGTTAAATGTATTCTGGTTTGGGGACACCTCATGTAATAATCCTGCTCCTCCATATTCGAGGAGAGTGATTTCTATGAGTTACCTTATTAAATTGTTCTGAAATCCTATGAGGTATGAATTATTTGCATTTTACAAATGAGATACAAAGTTCAGAAATGTCAGCATGGTACCCAAGGTTACAGAGCATAAAAATGGCAAAGGCAGGACCCAAAACTAAGTGTGTTTTACTCCAAAGCCCATGTCTATTTTCTATTCCTTGCTGCCATCGCAGCATGGTTTTATTTTAACAGATGATAGGAAGAAATTCTTTTGAATTTTAGACTACAAAAATGAGCTTCTTCATTCAATGTGAGGGCTGTTAGACATTTTTTCTTAAATGAGAATTTTATGTATTTCCTATTTTTCTCCTTTAGGAAGTTGCAGAAGTTGCAAAGGAAAATACTGTTCTTGCACAGTGAACTCTCAGGTGAATGCCATACGCTGTCCCTCCTATCAGATCACAGTATAGCGTTATTTTGATTTTTTAAAGTCCAGTTGAAAAGCTCAATTTTTTATGCTCTATGATGACATGGCTGATGAGGTGACCACCCACCCTCCACCCTCCAAAAAGTCAAGGGGAGCATCATTATTTAAAGAGGCAGCATGGGAAGGCGTAGTCTTAGTCAAATTGGACATTACTTTTAATAAAAAATAAATGATTTGGTGGGCATCAGATTTAGGCCTGAGTTTGAGTCTTGCCCTGCCTCTTTGTCCTGAAACTTCACAAGTCCTTCAATTTCTCAGAGCCTCATTCCATCCTATTTAGAATAGTGCTTCTCAAGCTATTTTTTTAAATATCCAATTCATTTCAGGAAAAGTATTTTTGTAAAACGCATTCACGTGAATTACTAAGAAGGTGAAAAAATAGACATACAAAATACACGCTCAAATTTTAGATTACTAGGTTTAACAGGCAGACAATTACTCTAATTGCTATAACTTTCTAAACACCTGCTCTCAATTTCTGCATATTTTGCTGTGGACTAGAAAGAAACAGCTCACAGCCAGTCACCAGTCCGGGAACCACTCTTTGAGTAGCACTGGTATTTAAAACTAAGGATAAAAATATCTTTCTTCATTGAAGGGTTGTTGTTAGAATTCAATGCATAATGTATGTGAAATGCTTAAAAGTGCCTGGCACATATGAAACATAGAGGAATTCAACTCGCTTCAATAAAATTAAACTCAGAATCTCTAAGGCAGGGGTCTTTGACAAGGGGTCCATGAGCTTGAATTTAAATTCATAAAAACATTATTCTTGTGGGGACGTGTTGGTGCAGGTGTGATATATTTTTTAAATAATGCACAGTATAGTGTGGACTTAGTAAGGTTTTTACCTGACTGACAAGGGGGTCGGTGGATCAAAAAAAATTAAGAACCCCTGCTCTAAAGAACAGCACCAACTAGAAAATCTCCTGGGGAAAGGGGAAGGGCACTTGACTCTGCCCCCTAAGTTTACCTTCCCATCAGGATTTTCTTCTTGCCTTCTCCCTTGCTCTCACTCCCACTCTAGCTCACTCCATCTATTTCTTTACTGCTGCCACAATGACATTGACCTCATATTGGGTCAAGGAGGAGAAAAGCAGCTCCCTCCTAACATTCTGGCTCTCTTGAGGACAAAAATTTTATCCATATAGGGTAAGAACATAGTACAAGGAATATGAACATCCACAATTACAAAGTATAAAGTTATTGTCCTAATGCCACGTGTTTGCTGTGTAGAGCCATAAACCCTTTAGCATAGAGGACCTTGAGCCACCTTGGTAACCACCCAGATCTACTCTTTAATTGCTATTTATCCTGGGCAAGTCATTTAATAGCTCTGGGTTTCAGTTTCCTCATATATAAAATGGGGGAAAAAAGAATACCTAACTTAAAAGATGTTTTTGAAGATTCAATGAACTGATATCTGTATATCAGTTCATACACACACACACACACACACACACACATATAACACCTGGCACATTATAAGCCCCTGCTAAGTAAGTGTCCGCCATCATTATCTCACCATCATCATTTCATGGAACCTCCTGGGTCTTTCACTTCTCAACTCCTGCTCAGTCCCCATGCAGTACATGACATTCTGAGTATGTCCTTAGAGAAAACCCTCCTAGACCAAAGCTCCTACCCAGGAGAGACCCTGCCATCTCACTCACTTGGCTATGATCCATACTCTTAGATTCAGTTTCTGTTTGGAGATTCCTTTTCCCTGAGTTTTTAGTACCAGGAATAACCTCATCTTTTAAGTGAGATTATTTCCCCTACTCACCTAGATGTGGCTTACCAGTCTATTTTAACATAAGTCCCTACTGTAGCTTTCATATAACATATCACAACTTACCAAATGTTATGATGTCCAGAAACCATTTCCTCACTCTAGGTTTTGTAACAGTTATCTACTGTGACATTAATTTTGTATAACAAGCCACCACAAAACCACACAAAAATAAGCACTACTGACTCTTGCATCTGGGTGGTGTGCTAGGAGGCTTTGCTGAACTTGGCTCAGCTCGGCAGATCTTCTGGTCTCTGTGGACTTGCTTTTAGGTATGAGGATCAGCTGGTTGCAAACTGAGCTAGGATGGACTCAGCTGGAATGACAGGTGACACAGCTGTGTTCCTTGTGTCTCTAATCTTCTAGCAGGCTAACACAGACATGTTCTGGTAGCTATGGCAAAGGATACGAACAAGTGGAAAGTCATAAGCACTTTTCAGTTCTCTGCTTTCATCACCTTTCCTAACATCCCATTGACCAAAGCAGGTCCCAAGTCTGAGCCCAGAGAAGGAGTAGGAGAGCACTACCAAGTTTCATGGCAGCCAGCATGGATACAGGGAGGGATGTCCAAGAATGAAGAATTGGGGCCAAAAGTGTCACAGAGAGCCCTATAGGGTGCTCATTAAATGTTAGATCTGCCTCACTTTTCTTTATATTCCTGCCTGATCGAATCAGGAAAACTGCTATCCTGATTCCTAGTGTTGAGCCAGGACCTCATGTCAAACTAAGATTATATTGAATATATACTCTAGGATTGGGTTTATTAGTTTGTTTTAATAGAATCTTTAGAGCACTTTTTCTTTTCTTTTTTATCCCACTAGGCAGAAAAGTAATATAGGAAAACATTCGCTTTTAATAATGGATATATGAACATTTCATGTCATAATCCCTAGAATGCTTCGTAACTCCTAGTGGGACCACACTTCATCCCATGGCATTATGCCTTTCTCAACAAATGAACTTAACACCCAAGGAATAAGGCTAAAATAGTTATTTATTAGAGTCAAATGCTTTTCTCATAAAACTTACAATATACAAAATGAGCTTTCCCTACTGGAGATAGACTTTGGGGAGATTTCCTGTATGAGGAATTTGCTATTTTCCTGCAATTTCTTTTCAAAGTAAGAAAATAACACTGTATTTTTCCTTTCTGAAAGTATTTCCTAACTATGTGAGTAATCAGTATTTCCATTTATTGAGAAGAAATTATTTTCATTTGTATGAAACTTCTCAGGTGACATCTAAAGGGAAATATGAAATCGCCCTATTATCTGTCAACTCTCCAGTTAGTGAGTTTGGAGCCAGTCAACTGTTCAGTTTGTGACTTTTAAATAGTTTTGCATTTGAAGAGATCTATTAATTATGACTTTAGTTAATGTCCTAAAAATTATCCATGATATCAGAAAGGGTTCCCTTCCCTCTTAAGCACAAAGTTGGAACTGCCTCCTCTTCCCTGCAGTAAAGGAGATACTTGGGAATAAACCTATGACTATGCATGGAGGGATGATGAGACAAGGAGAGGGAGCAGGATCCTTGCCCAGACTCTAGCTTGCTTGCAATTGCTTTTGGCCCATACTTAGGATAATTTAGCATAATTCAATGGAAGTGTGTAAAGGTGGTAACATGGAGTTGCATAGAGCTTCCCCACTCTGCCCTTATTTTTGTCAATGACCTTAAACCCTTGCATAAAACTGGACTTGGGTCAGACAGTCTCAGGTTAGTAGTTTAACCCAGCCATTCACCAGCTCTGTGACCTTGAAAATTTGAAATAATGTCTATGAACTTGAAGTTACTCTTCTGTAAAATGAGAATATGTTTCTCACATCTACGATGATACCTGACGTATAAAAAGTCACTAAGTCTGAATTTCCTTCTGTCTCCACTTCGTCTCATCTCCCTCTCTCTTCCAACTTTCTCCCTACTCCCTTCTTGCTCCTTTCATCCCTACCTTAGCCTCAAGCCTTCTGTGGTGGATTGAACTGTGTATCCCAGTTTGGACATTGTGGCAGCTTGGCATTGTTTATGAGTTCCAAAAATAGATATTGGATTATGTTTGTAAACTGGTCTGTACCTGGGCATGATTAAATTATGATTAGGGCTTTGACTGGGCCACGTCAGTAGGACGTTGAGTCCCCACCCCCTTAGCGGACAGGGACAAACAGATAAAACTCCATGACAGAGCAGAGGAGTGAGTTGGAGTTTTGATGCTGAGTTTTGAGCTGGAGCTGAGAAGTAAGCACACAGAGGAGCAGAGCAGCTGAGCCCGGGGAGACTCTAGCCCCAGGGAGAGAGACAGAGCCATTTGCCTGATAGTCTACAGCTGGCCTTGTGGACAGAGCAGGGCAGCTAAGCCCAGAAAGAAACAAGCCCTGGAAAGAGAGGAACCCAGGAAGCCTGAACTCTTGCAGATGCAGCCATCTTGCTCCAACACATGACAACAGATTTTGGTAAGGAAAGTAACTTTTGCTTTATGGCCTGGTAACTGTAAGCTTCTACCCCAAATAATTACCCTTTATAAAAGCCAACAGATTTCTGGTATTTTGCAACAGCACCCCTTTGGCTAACTAATAAAGACATGTTCTTGATCTTGGTCCACATTCTGGTTGGTGTGGACCCATTTTAAATAAGATCTCTTCTAGATGGTACTTCAGTTCAGGTGTGGCCCCGCTGAATCAGGATGGGCTTTTATTCAGATTGCTGGAATCCTTTATAGGAAAAGTAAAAGTCAAATGGACAGAGAAACTAGGAGAGGTCACCATGTGGCAGAAAAGCCAAGGACCAAGGATCACTGGCAGCCAGCCTCAAATGCTACGGTCTTCCAAAAGAAGGCATCACCTTGCTGATGCCTTGATTTTGGACTTCTCCTAGCCTCAAAACCATGAGCCAGTAAGTTCCCATTGTTGAAGCCAATGCATTGTATGGTATTTGTTTTAGCAGCTAGGAAACTAAAACACCTTCTAGCTCATAGGCATTGCTTATCCTCAGGAGAGACTAAAAGTAGCTAAACTCTTGAATTTGAAGGTGAAAGTGTACTGACATCTCTGCAGAAAAGCAATGCTGTGCTTGAAGTGAAGAGGCACCAGAAGAAAGGAAGCAGGAGAGTGGAGTTTCATTCTGCAGAGAACGGGAAGTGTGGAATTTGAGAGTGCTTTACTGGCATGAAACCCAGGCTTTACGTGAGAGAGGGAGCCAGACTGAAATTATTTTGGTTTTCATGGAAATTATCATTTAACTTTGATCTTGGGTGAATATCATTGAGCCAAGTTCCAAAATTTAGGTTTGAGGGAGGAGAGAATGGAGGTTGAAAGGAAGAATGATGGAAAAAGAAAAAGGAGATTTAATTCTGGGAAGAATAATTGTGTGTGGTGGTGGTGGTGGGCAGAATGATAAGGGTGGCAGGGGCAGGGGATAGGGAATTCCCTTTTCTACTCTGCCCTAAGGAATTCAGGCTTAGCACAGGAGAAATTTTAGAGAAACTGAAAGGAGAAGACTGTTTTTAATTTCCTCAGTTTTGTGCTGGTTTATAACACTAGAAAGAAAATGGGATTGAAGAATGTCTGGCAAAACAAGCACTATAAACCTTGTATTATCATATTTGTGGTTTCTGGGGTATGACTTTAATGCCATCTTTTAAGATGTTGCTTACTTAAAGCAATTGTGTTTAATTTTAAATTAAATTAAAAACCTATCCCAAGTATTCCTTTTCTCCCTTCCATTAATTTTCTGTTTAAGTATATGATTGCCTAGCTGAGGAAACTTATACTCTGAGAGGAATGCACGGTTTAAATATTTTCACATTTGAAGGATCTATTAATTATGTAAAATAATATTAAGATGATAATCAGTGCCTTGAAGTGGAAGGGAACTCTGGAAATATTCTGGTCTGGCACAGCTGGCCATGTGACCTTCTCTGCCTCTTAACTCCTTCATATGGAGTACATGAAATGTAAAGGTCCTTTCAGTCCTGAAGAGATGTTATCACTATTAGTCTGGAAGTGAATAAAACACCCAAAACCAAGTTAATATGAACTATAATATAATAAGTCCATCCACATTTTAGAGCCATTAGATGTTAATGAACTTTTCCAAACTCTAATTTCCTCATCTATAAAATGGGTATTTTAATATCTTTCCTGATAGAGTTGTTGTGAGGTTGCAAAGAAAATCTTTGCAAAGGGCTTAGCAGAGTGACTGATGCTTAGTAAGTGCTTGAAGAATGCAGGTTAAAAAAAGAAAAGGACAATAGAAGCTGCTGCACTTCAGAATCAAATTGCTCACTGGGGCCCATCTTGGGTCATCTTGGCTCCCCAGTGTGTTCAGATGACCAATGTAAAGCAGAGTCAGCAAAACAGAGATGATGATGATGGTAATGATGTTGATGATAGCTTACCAAAGTGCTTTATCTGTATTGCTCATTTAATCCCCATAACAACCCTATGGGATAGGTAAAATTATCATCCCTCTTTTATAGATGAGAAAACTGAGCCATTGATAGGTTAAGTGACTTGCCCAGTGCCACACAGCTAGTAAATAACACACTCCACTTTCATCTGCGAAATTGGAAGTTGACACTGTTCTTGAAATAACTGGAAAAAAATAGCTTATATTTCAGCTTTTTGTTTTTCAACCATGCATAGAAAGTTGTCTGATAAAATGGGGCACAAGCCTGAGCCAACCCAAAAGTTCCACACCTATATCTAGCAGTTCCTTCCCACCTGGCACTAATGAACATGCACAAGGTAATCTCAACATTCGTCTAATGGCATTAACTAATGCTGCCCCCTGCATGTTGATCATGAGTGGAGCTATGCTATGGCTTCAGCAAGCAGGTGGTGGAAATTCTTAATGAAGATTGAATTCAGAGTCTAACATTTTGGTGTATTTTATGATGATGTTAACCAAGGGTTCAAACCCTTCTCCAACTGGTTCACTTATCCTCAGTGCTAATAGGAGAGTTTGATGTAAAGGGCTAGAAGCATGGAAAAAACTAAATATAAATTACATTAGAGCCCCCACGTTATAGGACTGACTCAGAAATCTAATGAATAACGTTTCTGTGATGCTGTTTATGAAAGGAAATTGATAGGAGGCAAAATATGGACTCAGAAGACCAAATCTGACTGAAGAGTTCTGGCACAGATGATGAGAATGATAAGTTTGCTAAGAATTAAGAACTATATACACATAGTTGTATTTGTAAGTGAGCTTGGTGAAGGATTGGCTGTGGTTAAGAAAGGTAGAGAAAATGGTGAATTGCTTTCTATACTGAGAGGAAAATTTATTCATGCTAATGCTGGAAGTTGAACTGTTGAAAAATGGTTTAATAACAGTAGAACAATTTATGATTTTTTTTCCCAGGGAAATAGACTGGAGAGGAAAAACTATTCTTACTCTGTTCTACTTTGTATAAGTCACAAGGTCATGCTACATGTATAGGCTATATTTTTTTCACCCTTGTGTGCAGTAAACATATTCAAATTCAATTAAATTTACATGTGCTAAATATAAAAACAAATCAAGCTGAAAGGGTGAAAAATCTGCCTCATCATTTTTCAGAAATTTTTGCAGGCTTAAGAAGGAAAATTGCCTCAGAGTAATTTTTAAAGCCTCAAGATTTTTGTTTGTAGTCATCTCTGTCAGCTTTTTCTTGGTAATTTCTTCAACTAATTCAATTGCTTGAAAGGAAAGAATTTAACAAATTTCATGTTCCCAGCTATCCCTTTCAGATACACCATTCTGTTAGTCAGCACACCCACTTTTCATTTGGATTTGGAAGCTTGTTTTTAACCATACTCTAACATTTTCCTGTGTTTCCTGTATAATATTCAACCTATCTTTCTCCTTTTTCCAAAAGGACAGTTGGTTTGATAGTGACGATTTCTTCATGAAGATGGTCTTAGAATGTGGTAAATCATGTCCAACTGCCCTAACTCTCCAAAGAGAAGAATATTTAAAGTATCTCAGCTTGACTGTATTATTTTATTCTATTTAGGATTTTAATTTCTTCTAATTAACAAATTTTAATTTTTCATAGACTGAGCTTATCTAAGAGATACCAGTGATTCTAAGGATGCTGAAATGAAATGATAATGAAAATAGAATTATTTAGGAGAACAGTATGAAATTGGTTAACCTCATCTCAACTGACCTTTGGCAAGTTACTTTATCTTTAAAGGGTAGCCCCTTTCCCTGTCTTTAAAGTGGAATAACACAGTGCTCACTTCAGGGTTGCTAGAAGAATTGAATGAGATTGTGTGAACTTCTTAGTCCAGTGCCTGGCACAGTACTCATTCAATAAATACCAGTTATTATTAAGTTAACTACATAGACTAGTGGAGTCTTGAATTGGGGTCTCACGTTTAAGGAAATAAAAGGGCGAGGTAAAATATAGAAGGGAAATGTCTTCTTTTTCTGTTTTGAATGCTTCAACCCCACGAAAACACATTAACATAACAACCCATAATTAGGTCTGCTTTCTTTCAGTTCATTTATTCTTTTATTCATCAATCACTTATTGAATGCTCAGTATGTGCCAGTGACTGGGCAGACCCACAATGACAAAGTAAAGAATTTTTAAAGATGGGACCCAAATATATAGGAGCTTCTTAAAGTTGGGGTATAAATAGTAGAGTGGTGTATCACCCTGGCACTTTATTTGATTGTGGGCAAGAGTGATCATCACAGGACTCTTAAAGGGGAAGTGCTATTAAATGAACTTCAATAATAGCCTCATATTTTAAAGCTGTGTCCACCTGACATCCAAGTGATTGAATGTGAGGTCCCCACTTTCATTTTTATAGCTTGATTGCCTCTCTCTACATGCCACAATTGGGGAGGATTGATATTTCTTGTCCATTGTATTTTCTTCTCTCCAATACCCAGCCCCCTCTTTTTCTCTTCTGCCCTTTTCCCTCCACTGCTGATTTTCCTCCTGTGTGCTGTTGATTATCTCTAGCTCTGAATTATGAAATCCATATTTTTCCTATATCCTTTCCTAATGAGAGGTGGGCTTAGGGGTCTGCCCCTAGTACCCTAAGACATGGGTTCCTAATTCTTTGCCACACATCCTTGCTTGTTTGGGGGAGCTTATCACACAAAAATTGCCTTTCCACACTAAAAGTGCATTAGCACTCCTTTCCAAAGGGCCGTATACAAAAGTAGGCCTCAAAAATGTTCGTTGGATTTAATTGAACATAAAAATGATGACATTTTAGCCTGGCTTACCATTAAAAAAAAATCACAAATGCTAATATTTACATTTGTGTCCCCCTTTAGACTTTACAAAATATTTTCACTCGCCTTTTCTTTTATTTCACACATTTAACTTATGTCTCAAACAATCCTAAAACTAATGAGTTCAAGGATTGTTTCATTTTACAAGAACCCTGTGAAGCAGACAGGGCAGGTATTTTATCCTCATTTTTCAGACAAAGAAACTGAAGTCTTGCACAATGTCACTTAGCTGGTAACAAAGTTAATACAAGAATCTGAGACTTTCCACTTTTATCCAGGCTTTCTATCTACTCTACCACATTTCCTTCCAGCATACAAAATTTGTTGTTGAATCTTCACATCACACCAACATGAATATTATTATCTTCATATTACAGATGAATAACTTTATTTCTTTAAATGTAAGACACCATTGACTATAAAGATGCCCCATTATTTTATACACCAATATACAGAAAAAATACAGCCACTTAAGCCATGACACGTCATTAATTGTAAGATACACTCTGATTCCAGATATAGTAAAGCATAAAAATGTATGTGTCTAAGAATTGATGAAACAGGTAACTCTAAATTCTGAGAAATGAAATAATTTTCTCAGAATTAAAAATATATCCATGAACTACAAGACAGCTGGCAATATCCTCTTTCTTCCTCACTCTAAGAGCCTTCCCAGAGAGAGGTGATTTGTAAAAAAACAAGACACTATTGCATGGCTTCCTCTAAAAGAGGGACTGGAAAGCCCAGGGAGATTCCTCAGTATTCTTAGAACCAAAAGTGGGTGAACATATTATTCATTTTCTAGATTCTCCAATAAAGAGAGAATGAGGAAGTCTGGTTAAAAATGCAGTTTTATTGGCTAAAGCATGGGTAGTCCTGCTGAAGTTGCAAAATCAATGATTTCCAGTCTTCCTCAGGGGGAATATACATGCCTGTTTGTCTGGGACTGCCCAGGTATATACCTGTTTTCCTGATATAATTATTGACACCACCCTGTTTCAGTCTCAGAAATGTCATGGTTAAGAGCATAAATCACATGGTTGCCCTATCTATGCCCTTATCCTTTTCCATCTAATGCCTTGGGGTTTTGGTTAACTTCTCACCTATACCCTTGATCTTTTTTCCATAGCTAGACTCTTGTTTCTCAAATTGCAATACAGATATCTTCAGGACTATGCAGTGTGTCTCAGGGGATACTGAAGTTCACAACATAAATATGGGGCCTCTTCATAAATTATAAATTACTCTATAACTTTTAGAGAGAAATCATATTTAAATATAATCAAATAAAATATGTCATGGAGTAGAACGAAAACTTTAGATGAACTTTAAGATTTAATATAAACTATCAAATAAATTCTGCTTTCAACAGCTCTCTTCTATTTTACTCTGGACCCAGGGTCCTCAATCTGTGTGATGAGTTGCCTTAGGGCACTACAGTGAACTCATACAGGTATCATTGGATGTGTTTAAATTTTGAGAAATATGCAGAGATATTTGACATCTTTAGGACAGTGTGCAAACCACTAACTCAAACTAGTTCACACTTTCAATATTAGATTATTACACCACACTGCTTTTGATAATGTCATATCTTTGCAAAATTGGTTTTTCAACAGTTGCTGTGATGAAAAGCAAGTATTGCATGAAAATCTATTGGGAACAGGTAGGCAACGTCCAACCTGAGTCCAATATGTGAGAAGTTGTTTAGTGCCTGTCTTAGTTTTCCAGGCTGCTATCACAAATTCACAAATACAACAAATTGGCTTGTTTTCAACAACGGAAATTTATCATCTCATGGTTTCGGAGCCTGAAGGGCTTTCTTCCTGCCAGGGCTGGTGATGTTCTGGCTCACCAAACATCCTTAGTTCCTTGGCTTTCCTGTCACGGTGAGGTCCTCTCCTTTCTCTTCTGGGTTCCCACTGACTTCTGGCTTCTAGCTCCTCACATGGTTTTCTCTTTATAAGGTCTCCAAAAACTGGATTAAGACCCATCCGGATTCAGTTGGCCATACCTGAAATAGAAACAACATCTTCAAAATGTCCTACTTACAATGGGTTCACACCCACAGGAATGGGATTAAGATTAAGAATATATTTTTTTCTGGAATACATAACTCAAATCTACCACAGTGCCCAACAGGGACACACATCCCATTAATAAGTAATTACGGTTATTTAAGATAAAATATGTGTGCTATATGTATTACTTATTAAGATAGCCACTTTGTTATTAAGACATAGGAATTAAGTTATTTGGACCTAACTACTTAATAAAAGGAACTGTTAGCTATTTATAATTTCTAATATACCCAATGATGAAACCTTCAATGCTTTCTACTTAAGATCAAGAACAAGACAAGGATATCTACTCTCAACACTTCTATACACATTGTAATGAAGATCTTAATCAATGAAATAAGGCAAAAAAAAGGGGGAGGGGGAATGAAAGGCTTACAGATTGGAAAGGAAGAGATAAAACTGTCTTTATTTGCAGATGTAATGTTCATATATAAAGAAATGTGAAGAAATCTAAAGCTACTAGAAATAAGTGAATTTAGCAAGGACATAAGATATAAGGTCCATATACAAAAATCAATTGTGTAACTATATACTAGCAATGCATAGTTAGAAAAAAGAAATTAAAAGCAGCCACATTAACATTACAATCAAAAAAAAATTTTGGAATAAAATTGACAAAAATAGCAAGGCCTGTACACAGAAAACTACAAAACATTGCCAAAAGAAATTAAAGAAGACCTACATAAATGGAGAACTACATCCTGTTCAGAGATTAGAAAACTCAATATTTTTAAGGTGTCAGTTCTCTCCAAACTGTTCTATAGATTCAGTGCAATCCCAACTAAAATCCTCATGGTGTTTTTTGAGGAAATTGACAAGATAATTCTGAAATTTAAATGGAATGATAAAGGCCTTAGAATAGCCAAGACAATTTTGTAAAAGAAACCCAAGTTTGGAGGACTTATACTACCAAATTTCAAGACATCATAAAGCTACAATAATCAAGATACTGTGGTATTGGTGTAAGAGTGGACATATAAATTAGAATAGAAAGTCCAGAAATAAACCCTTCACTTCACTTATAGTCAATTGATAGTTGACAAAGGCATCAAGGCAATTCAATGGAAAAGGATAGACTTTGAAACAAATTGCCCTTAACTCATACCATACGCAAAAATTAACTTGAATTGTGTCATAGACCTAAAAATAAGAACTAAAACTATAAAAATTCTAGAAGAAAAGTTAGGAAAAAATGTTTGTGATGCTGGATTAAGTAAATATTTCTTAGCACGCAAAACAACCCAAGCGTCAATAGAAAATATTGTCAAGTTGTTCTTCATAAACATTTTAAAAATTGGGGGAGCGGATGTGGCTCAAGTGGTTGAGCACCTGCTTCCCATATGGGAGGTCCTGGGCTCAGTCCCCGGTGCTTCCTGAAAACAAAAAACAAACAACAAGCAAACAAATGAAAAAATCAGTGCAGGGAGCCGATGTGGCTCAGTGGTTGAGTGCCAGCTTCCCACATATGAGGTCTTGGTTCAATCTCCAGCCCCAGTATCTCAAAAAAAATAAATAAATAAAAAATAAAGTTTCCCTTCAAAAGACATTGTTATTTTTAAGAAAATAAAAAGAATAGCTGCAGATTTGAAAACAATATTCAGAATATATATTTTTAAAAACTACAACTTAATAATAAGACAATGCAATTTAAAGGAAATTGGCAGATGATTTGGGCATGTCACAAAAAGTCAAACAACTTTCCATTATGATCAAGCCTCTCCATGAGAAGTGATACTTCCTGATCAGAACTCATCAAAGGCCTGCTCTTCAACAGTGGGTGACACTGATCAGGGACTTAACTCGGGAGCATCCCAGATCCACATTTAGTGGAACTTTTCAACTTCAGATGTGCGTCTGTCTTTGCTCTGGAATTATCACCTGTGGTCACAGTCTCTCTCATGTGCAAAAACCTTGCTGGCACTGGAGAGATTTTGTAGTAACCACAACCCCAGAAGTTCCAGTAGGTTTCAATCTATTTTTCACTTCCTCTTGTATGGTATTAAAATTTTCCAAACCAGTAATCAGGAAGCCTAGTTTGAACCACAACCTAAGGAGACTCCACCCCACTGTCCCACCCCACTTCTGCTAGTATATAAGCAAAGATTTTTGTCGGTTTTCTTCACTGATGTCTCCTTAGCACCTAGAAGAATGCCTGACACATAGTTGCTGCTCAAAAAATATTTGTTTAATGTCAAAGAATTTTACTGTAAGATCATCCTGAAAGAGCCAAGATGTATGATTTTTCTAATTATAGGACTTGACACAATTTCTACCCTTCTCCAAATCTTCACCCAGATGCATTATTTTAGCAGTGGTTCATTTTGTAAAGATATTGGTTTGACAGCTTTACCAAAGATCAAATACTAGTGGCTTAAATAAGAAAGAAGTTAAAATTTTATAATAATGATAATAATACTAGTAATAGTAATAATATAGCCCTATATAGCTATGCACCAGCCTCTTTACATATATTAATTGATGTAAACCACACAACAACTCTAAAAGGGGAGAATTATTAATACCCCCAATTTACAGATAGGAAAATGGAGTCACAGAAAGTTTTAATAAATTGTCCAAAGTGACACAGCTAATTAAGTTGCAGATATGGATTTGGACCTGGCAATCTGGCTCCAGAATCTCTGCCTTTGACCACTACACCCATGCTACTCAGACTTTAATGTGCATACAAGTTATCTGGGGATATTTTTAACATTCAAAGTTTAGTTCAACAGGTCTGAGATGGAGCCTGAGATTCTGCTTTTCTGACAAGCTCCCAAGTGTTGCTGCTAGCCTGAGGACCACACTTTGATTAGCAAGGCACAACACGCTACCATCTCTTCCATAAGCAGGCAAGCTGGTAGGATGTGCAGGGACATGGGGTGGCTCTGTTACACCAGGTACCTTTTATATTTTCATCTTCCTCTAGGGGTTGCCTTCATCCACATAATCAAAAATGAATCACCACCATCACGTCCACATTCCAATCCTTGGGAAGGGGGAAAGAGAAAGTGGAGGGCAAGCTACTTCCTTTTAAGGCATGACCCAAAAGTTACACATCACTTCTATGCACCATTCACTAGCCAAACTTGGTCAAAGGGTAACACCTACCTGCAAGGAAGGTTCGGGAACGGTCTCCAGTGTGCAGCCATCCAGCTAAAGCTCCGGAGGTTCTCTTATGAAGAGACTGTAGGGAAGGTGGGGCACATAGCTTGGTGAGACAGTTAGCAGTTGCTGCCACAGCAGATTTGAAAGCCTTTGACTATTTTATCACATCTTATTGTCTTTCTTCTCAGTGTGATTAAATACATTATTTCCCATTTCCTTCTATCTCTTTCTGCCAACCCTACACATGAATTCCTTTGTGCCTAAAAAATACACATTTTTACCACAAAGTCATTCTTCCAAAAATTCTGATTAAGAGGAAAGGGCAGTTAGTAGCAATGCTTCCAAATTTGCTCATCAGTTGTAAAAATGAACCGCACTAATGTAA
>JAQZBX010063840.1:0-16619 GCA_029593785.1 Cabassous unicinctus
AAGTATTTGTGGTGGGGTGATGTGTGGGAGCCCTGTATGATGTTATGCATGTTTGTTTTGTAAGTTCACAATGTTTACTAAACACTTATTGTTTATGAATGTTCATGTATGAATGTATACTTCAATAAATTGTTTTTAAAATGGAAAAAAAAATAAACTAAAAAGAAAACACACACACACAAAAAAAACAAAAAATAAAAAATAAAAAAAACACAAATGTACATCAGGAAATACACCAAGATGATAATAGTTATTCCTGGACCTTGGAATGAGTTATTTATTTTTATCCTTAAAATTTTCTGTTTTCTAAAATTTCCATAATGAACATATATTAATTTTAACTGGCATGGCAGGGAGTACAAATGTGGCAAACTGTCCCTTTTATGCTTCATTTCTATGTGGGTGACCTGGTATTATCACCTGTCACCCCACTGATAGCCACGGCTGATCTGGCTGATGGGCCAAGTAAACCAGTTTGCCCTGTTTTCCCCATTCCTCTTTGCGATGGTATCTAATTAGTGAAAGAGGGCAGTCTCCCCAGAAAGAGAATGACTGTGGTCAAAGATACACCATGCACCATGAGTACAATTATGCATCAGGCCTAGCAGAGACTTAAGAAAAAGCCACTGACACTGCCTGAGGAGGATGACACCAGTTCTATGCCCGAGGCCAAGCCTCACTCTTCTGAAGTAGTGGGTCTTAGAAATCTTACCTTCATCATGAGCGCCCTCCCCGATGGGGATCCCAACATACACCATCACATTAACTGCATCAGACACATCTAAGTGAAGATTTGTTGTGCCAACTCTTCTGTCTTCTGCAGTTATCAAACCTAAAGGTAAAAGGAATATATGCAAAGTGAAGGAGCAATATTCTGAAGAATCTACAGACTCTATAACTGCAAACATGACTAACAATGGTCTTAAGTGAGCAACAATGGAAGAGGGAAGTATATATGTTTATCAAGAAATCACTCTCCTTACTGCTTTTCAACTGTTTTAAGACTATTTCTAGCCAGGGTGACACCATAATTAGCTTTGGCTATGGAACCAATTACACTCTCCAACCCCAAAAAACTTTACTCTCCTTTGAAAGCAAAACAGATATGGGTATCCATGACAATCAAATGAAGCTCAGTTTTCACAGCGATTTAGGACCTTACTGCCTGGGTAGCATGCAGTAAGAGCTGCCTGGGTAGCATGGTACCCAGACTTCTTCACTATTATTTTATCAAGTTTCTTAAAACTGAGGATCATGTCTCCTTGGACAGAATTTTTGAATTTTTACAAGGAAACTTTCTAATTACTGGAGACATACAAGCTATGGACTGGTCCCAAGTCAGTTACACACATTATTAAAAACAAACATATTTAAAACCATCCTGGATACTACTAATTTCCCCAGGACCTGTCACCTGCCCTCAATCACCTTCATACACGACCCTGACTACAGATCTCACTCTACAGGTGAAATGAGAATAGTGCAACAAAAGGACAGTTCTGGCCTATTCCTCATACCATAGGCGTTGTACATCTTGGGGCCCAGATCGGGCCTTACAAAGTAGCTGGGCAGCCTAGAGGCCAGATTGAGCCTGCCGTCTCGTTTGGTATATTCTGGCAGAGGAAGGTTCTCCATCAGATCTTCAAACCTACAAAAGGCCAGGAAAGATAACTTGGCTTGTTAAAGGGGAAGAAAGTGAAGAGGCAAAGTTCACTTTTCTATGATTATTTTGAGATGGTTTCAGCAAGGTACAAGTCTCTGAAGATGTCATCCCTTAATTTACTAACCTTGTTGGCATCATGTCCCGAAAATCTTCTCCAGGAGGCCAGTCCTTGAGTTTGAGCACCATTGGCTGCCCATCTTCTGACCTCAGTCGCTCTGGAAGAGAGAAACCACTGGATGGGCTCTGCCAGATTTTCCAGTGACTAAATGTTTTAGGAGACTAGCATCTTATTTTCAGACTTGTAAACCCCTATAATGGATTACGAGGGCTTTGTCCTCCTCATTCACTGTTTTAGTACATGCCATGCTTTCCCATTTCACAGGAATTCTATCCCTCTTCCTCAGGGTGAAAGTGCTCCTCAGTCCCTGAGGGATTACAAACTCAGGCCTGGCCATACTCTGGGAGCCATGTGACTGCTATGCAGACAACATGGTCGGCACCAGGATAGAATGTTCCTCCCACCAAGAGGATGTAAAGCTATTACCAGGGGCAGGGCTGGGCACATGGATGCTTTCTTCCCAGTCTGTCCTTACCGAACTAGATATCGAAGCTACTTACTGCATATGATCTCAAAACCATCCCAGAAATCCCGAACTTTCACATCAGAAATTATAGCACAGTTCCTGCAGTTCACCAAGTCCACATCCTGGTCTCCAAATTCCTGGCTAAAGGCTTCTGGCTTCCAGAGTTCAGACTTTAGCTTTTTATGTACCCCTGAAACCAGCACTGGCTGTGGAAACAAAAATAGTCCAACGAGATCCATTTAGGAAATAGTTTTAGTCCTAGTGCTAATGGACAGAATAGGAGGGGCTTCTTCTTCACACTGATCTATCATTCCTTACCAGTCTTAGAATCCATGGATTCCAACATGTCAGCTAAAGTGAATGGAAACTGCTTTTACTCCATAATTATATACGACTCTCACCCTGAGAGGCTTGCCATATAAATCATCTGTTGCCTTGGTATCTACCACTAGTTTGACTGAGAACAAAAAAACTAACAAATCCAACTTTGATAACAGTTGCTCATGAAAAATTGCCCAGACAATTCCATAACCTCCCCCTTCCTCAAGCACTTGCTAACGTATAAACATCAGGGAGTGTTACCACACAATCTTGTGTGGCCTTGAAACATTTACCTAGAAAAGTACCACCCACCTCCACACACCCTTTCTCCACATCACATCACACATAAGGATTTTCCTCCAAAGGTATCTTCAATGCCAAATCACCACCTAACAGGAACTTCAACTGCCCTTTTAAGAACACAGAGCTACAAAGCTTAGAAATAAAAGTTCCACAATGTATTTTTAGGAATCTTCTTAGTTTTAAAAAATCCAAGACAACTCCAAGTAGCAAGGCTGTCTATAAGGAGCTAGTTACTAGGGAGATTTAGATCTCCCTGGCAAAAGTCTCCCAAAGACCTGGAACTATCATGGTAGCTGTGGCAGGCAGGCAGGCAGACAGCTGGCAACTATTTGTTCTCGCTTACCTGGCCTTGCTTCCAACACTCTCGGAAGATCTTCCAATTGTTTTTGTTGCTGGGGTCATGGAGACACAGAAGCCTCCCATCACAGAGCC
The DNA here is from genome assembly GCA_029593785.1 of Cabassous unicinctus. NCBI lineage: Eukaryota > Metazoa > Chordata > Mammalia > Cingulata > Chlamyphoridae > Cabassous > Cabassous unicinctus. The sequence continues at coordinate 3,304 of JAQZBX010063840.1, forward strand.
AGGAGTGAGAGGTATGGGGGTCCAGCACATTTAATCCCATCACCATCTCCTTCACCTCCTTTTGGGTATCAGTCAAGGTGCAGGCCCGCTTTGCAGAATCTGAGGTTTTCTTATTTTCTACCACTGAGGCAATGATGTGGTCAAGGAAGTTGGGTAGGCTGGCCTTGCTCTTCACTCCCTGCCAGGCACAAATCCATCAGGATTCAAAAACTGTCTCACAGTTGCATTCACAAGAAGGATACTTCTGACCTACCTGATTAAATTCCATAAAAGTTATTGAAATGTACTTTAAGAGGCGGTGGCTATTAAGGCAATATCTTAAATTCCCTTATCCTTTATCTTTTGTCTGACATTTATGAAAGAGAATTACAGAAAGATCCCCTCTGCCTCATGAGAATTGAGACTTTAGAAATATATTTAGCATTCAGCCCTGCAATAAGCATATGCATGTAGATCGCAGGGATCACAAAATACTCTAAGTGAAAGAGATCATTTAGTTTGGGGGTTCTAAATGTTTTCTGGCCATCACGCCTAAGGGATACAATACTTCAATCAAGTAATTGAAGCAATTTATCAAGGCTTTTCTCCCAAGGAGTATACCCCAGTAAAGGGGAGTACCAGAAAGTCCAAGAGGAAAGGTATATTCTGAAAAAGTCTCCTACTCCCCAATTCTTCCCGCACTACCGCCTATTAAGAATCTCTCTGCCCAGAGATGCAAGTGACATACCTAAGGTCACAAAACCAAAGGGGTAAAGGGGGCTACTTTAAGTATGATAATCCTGGGCCTGGAGTATCATTAGTCACTATCTCTGTAGAGTGCATGTAACCATATAATATTCTGGAAAATTAAAAAAGAAAAAGAAGAACTGGGGGGTAAGAACAAACACAAACAAAACAAAGCCCAAAGTAATTTTTTTTTTTTTAAAGTCACTTATCCAAAGGAGAAGCAAATAACCCAAATTGTATAGGGCTCAACCACCCATAGGTCATCAAATTTTGGCCATTAATCATAAAATAGAATGATAAGATGTTTATGTATTTATATGAAATGATCTCTAAGATATATAAACTGAAAAACAAAAAAGCAAGGTGTAGAAGGTTTGTGGAAAAAAGAGGGAGGAAAAAAAAATCATATTACACATAGTATCTCTGAAAGAACACTCAAGAAAACATTGATAACCTCCAGAAAGGGAAAGGGGTGACTAGGAGACAGGGGTGGGAAGGAGACATTTTACTATAACCCCTTTTACATCCTTTTAAATTTTGTACCTTGTTCATCCATCCATCCATTCATTCAACAAATGCTTACCAGACAGCTACTATGTATCTATGATGTATTCAAACACTGTAGCTCTAGGGACAAGGTAGTGAATAAAACAGTAAAAAATATCCCTGTCTTTAAGGAGAGGAGAGACAGACAATAAATAAGTAAAACATATAGCAGGTCAGATGGTAATAAGTGCTATGAAAAAAATTAAAGCAGATAAAATAGGTGTGAAGATGGGAGTGTGACAGATTTTTAAGAAAGGTGATCTACGAAAGTTTACTGAGGAGGTGACATTTCAGGAGGGAGGAGAGGAAGATGATGATGAAGCAAGCCATGTGGTTATATGGGGAAAGAGAGTTCTAGGTAGAGAAAATAAGCACAAAGGTCCTAAAGAGGGAGCATGACTGGACATGCTCAAAGAAAAGCAAAGAGGCCAGTGTGGCTGGAGTCGAGCGAACAAGAGGTAAAGTGGTTAGCTGAAGTCAGAGAGAGGAGGGAAAGAGGAACAGTTAGGATTAGGGCCTTGTAGCCCATTGTAAGGACTCTGCTTATATTATGAGAGGAATAGGAAGCCCTTGGAGGATTTTAGACAAACGTGATGTGATCTGACTTAACATTTTATTTTATTTATTTTCTGGCTTAACATTTTAAAAAGGATCACTCTAGCTGCTGGGTTGAAAATAGACTGTGGAGTGGAAAGAGCAGAAACGAAGACATCTGTAACGAGGGTACGCAAGGCAAGAGAGGATGATAGCTCAGGACAGAGAGGAAGCAGTGGAGTTGATGTAAAATGGGTGTATTCTGCAAAGTTCACTCACAGAAAGTCTGTGCTTACAGATTAGATGTGAAATGTTAGAGAGCGTAGTCCCAAATGACTCCAAGATTTTTGGAGTGAGCAATTGGAAGGATGCGGATGCCCATGACCAAGAGAGGAAAACTAAAGGAAAAGTAGGCTTATGGGCAGAAGATCAAGAGTTCAGTCTTATTTGTGTCAGGTTTGAGATGTCTATTAGATTTCTAAGAGAATACAAAATGAATGCACTGCCTAGGTAAAAAAATTAGACATGTCTAATATTGTCAAGAAAATAAGGTGATCAATGGAATAAATTTTCTGCTGATGACTGAAAAATTTCAATGTCTCAATTTCTAATGACTTCCTAACATAGAGCTATGTTCACTACCTAAAAGGACCTCAAACATTCCCAAAACTTAATGTAAAAGAGATGTTAGCCGGACAGACAACGTAGAGAACACAAATCACCCACAAATCCTCTAACCCAGTTATCAGAGCCCTTATGGTTCTTTCATGGAAAAGCAGCAAAGGCTGGAGTTGTACAGAGGACACTTACTGCTGAAGATGTAGAGAAGACCGGGGGGAAGGGTATGCCTGTGTCCAAGGGGGTTTGAGGAAGCTTTCCGGGCCCGGAGTGGAGGAGGTCTCGAAGGCTAGAGCCTTCGCTTTTGTTGTTGGAGGCAGTGGGACCCAGTAACAGACTGTTAAAAAGCTTTGGAGTCAACGGAGAGACCTTTGCAGTGGAGTTGAACGAATCCAGCCCAAAGGGTGAATGAGACTCTTTACTGAGCACCGACCTCAGGGACCCTGCTTCTGTAAGAACATAACCGGGAATAGCATTAGGCACAACAAGGAAAACCCAGCAGGCAACTGACTCCTAGAAAACAGCCAAGTGGGAAGGAGGAAAGGCTCTTTCCTTTCCTCTGCCCCCAAACTGCGTATGGTTTGTCTGGGCCAAGCCTGACTAGCTATGAATATGGAAATTCTCATGGCCAAAGAGAGGTTTTTCTACTTCTTCCTTTCCGTTCCAGATCTGGATTTTGAACTTTCCCTTGTTCCCATACATCTTTCGTCTCCCTCACTTTCTAAGTCAATGTTTCTTCAAGTAGATCTACAGAACACTTGTACTGGAATTGCCCAGAGTGCTTGATAAAAATGGAGATTCTTGGTCTTGCTCCAAGAGATTCTGATTTAATAGTCCCGGGTAGGGCACAGGAACCTGCATTTTTAACAGACTCCCCAGGTGATTCTTACGCATACTGAAAACTACTGCTCTAAATCTAGCTCTCAACCCTGGCTGCATAACAGAACCATCTGGGAAGTTTGTTAAAATCCTGCATCAGTTCTGACTAAGAAGGTCTGGGGTAGGTCCCAGGTATGTGCCTTAAAACAAAAAACAAAAAACTCCACTTCTAGAAAGAAGTTGAAAGAGATTTCCTCATTTTATGTGATCAGCCAGAGAAAGCAAGTGGCATGTTTCATAAATGTGGATGGTAATGTGTGAATTTGAAGAATCCCAGAATAACCCAAGTGTTCCACCCATAGGTGGGGCAGCAGAGGCTTATGTTCATCTTACCCTTTGTTTCTTCTTTAGCCTTTTGAGTTGCTAAATCTGCCAACCAGTGCAGGGCAGAGGAGGGTGGGGCTGTATCAGGGCAGGGGGGCCTGGTGGCTTTGGGCTCACTATTGCTACTTGATGCTGAACTGTCTGTTTTCACAGGATCTTCAGATCTGATGTCAGTGCTGTCGGCTTTGGGAACATGGTCAGGTTCTGAAGTTGTTCCCACTGCAGTTCCTCCTCCACCTGAGAAGGTGGTCTCATTTCCAGAAGAGGCACTAGGGTTTATGATAGGAAGCTAAATAACAGAAGGCCAATATGGTTAAAGTACTGTCCTTAGGTAGAAAAAAATAAAATTCAAATAGTAATGGCTGCTAACAGAAAAGAGGTCTAAAAAGAACAGTTTAAGGAGAATAATCCCATATAAACTGCAATTTCATCCATTCATTAATTCAACATATATTTATTGGGCCCTAACACATGCCAGAAACTATGCTAGGTTCTGTGGAAAGAACAGTAAATGAGATTATAAGTTTACAGTCAAAATAAAACAGGGCTTTTATTTAGCATGCCTGAGACTCAATTTCTGCAATGGAAAATTGGTGATTATAACTTGAACTCATAGAGCTGTTCTGAGAATTAAATGAGAGGGTATATGCAAAAGACTTCGCATAATATTTGACAAATACAAATGCTCAATAAATGTTTATTCTACTACTGAGTTTTCCAAATGACTTGCTCTAATACATCAACTCTATTGAAAATGTATCTCCAGATTTTTCAGCATTAAACCCTGTGCCTCTTATCGTCGATCACGTGTTAGAGGTGTTTCTAGAATGGCCTCCAAATGTAGGCAGCTGTTTGTTTTTAGGACCTCTTATTCAAAACAGTCACCGTCAAATTGGAATGATCTTCTCTCTGGAGGCCTGGGACTGCTTCTGGATAGAATGAATCCTGTTCAGTGGGTCAATCTCCATACTTCTGTTCTCTGTACCTAAGATGACCCAGTAACAGGGACGATGCACACTGAGAGGACTAAGGAGACCAACAGTGTTCCCAGTAACCTTTTCTATACTCTTCACCTACACAAGGACCCTGAGGTATAAATCTTGACAAGATACAAAGGATCTCTTGGTGCTATTTATCAACAAGCCTAAGTAGATTAAAGATGAATGAAGAGAAACCCATACCAGTCAGGGAGAGTTAAAATCCCTTGAGTTACTCTTTTGGGGCTCTCTCTAGAAAGACTTCCCCATCCCTTAATTCCCCAGGAATTCCTATATTGGCCTGGGACAACAGAGGTGATAGTGGGGGCATTTCCTGGTACTAAGAACTTAAACTTCACTCACACCTATTCCCACACACACCACTTTACCTGTGACATCCCATTGGTGACAGCAGGTCTCAACACAGATTTGTTCTGCCGACTAATACAAGGGCAATTTGCTTTAATTCCCCACTTGCCCCGAGCAGCATGTACCATGTCTCCAATGTTGTAAAGAGCTGGGAAAAAAGATAACAATCATAACAATTAACAACAGAATGCTTGTATGTGCCAGATATTGTGCTGAGGACCTTGTTATACACATTATCTTCCTCAATTCTTACCACATTTCAATGAGGTACTGCTTTTACTCTTAATTTCTGAAAATGAAACTGAGGTGCAGTAAAGTTAGATTATTTTCTAAAGTAGGTATAATTGGTAACTGGAAATACTAAGACTTAAACCAAGGTTTAACCCTAAAGTTCTGTGTACTCAACTACTAAGCTACACTTTCTCCCTCCTCTAGTAAACATTAATGAAGTGTCTTCAGGAGAAACTCTAGGGGTAGAGTCCTTAATGTTCACGAGTATGCTAAAATTTTGAATTGTGTACTTGAGATCTGTGTACTTTAAGTTATACTTTAAAAAATAATAAAAGAAAACAGATCAATATAAACTTAACACAGAGACATTTAAGCAATGCTTGGACCAGCAGGCAGCCAGCATCCTACCATTGCTCTCAGGGAGTCCTTCTGCTTGGAAGCACTAGAAAATAAAGCATCCACGGGGTGCTCTTCTGAAGTGGAGGAGAATATAGGTAGTTGAATTACAAATTCACCATCTTCAATGCATGAATGTTAACTTGGAAGCCTGGGCACACTGACTTTCTGGAGGTATCCCCGAAGTAAGCTGAGACTGTGACACAAACATGACCATCCATTCCTACTGTTAAGCTGCCTTTCCCATAGAGCCAAGAGGGTGGATTAACTTCACCTGGATTTTCACAATCTTTAAAAAAGAGGTCTTTCTGGAAGCCTTGGGACTGGCTTTTTCCATTCTGATCCCACCAACCACAGGCATATGAAATGAAATCTGGAAAAGTGACCAACCCCTCTAACCAAAAGGGGGAGTAGGGTGTACAGTGGCAGTATGCAATCTAAAACACATCTAAAGGTCCAGATTCTCAGAGAAAGCTGACGAGGCTTTAAAAATAATCAGGTAGAGATAAACAATTTTATCAAATTTTGTGAAATATGAATTATACCTCAATTAAAAAACTTTTTTCCCCACTAAATCTACAAAAGGAACTTCCTTACCTGTGCCAGGGATAATCTGTGTGGGCATGAGATTCTCTGGTTCGTGGGACTGCCCCTTTGCACACTTCAGCCAGGAGAAAACTTCTTCGTCACCCATCTCCTCTGTCTCTGAAACAGAAAAGAAACGACATCATTTACTTTATGAGGGTAGCAAGATGTATGCCTCTCAGTGAGAGGTAGTTTTGAACTAACTAAGGGACACAATTTCCCCTTGGACGAAAGAAGGTAACAGCTAACTTTTAAAAATCAGCCTTCCTCGGATGTGGCTCAAGCGATTGAGCTCCCGCCTACCATATGGCAGGTCCATGGTTTGGCTCCCGGTGCCTCCTAAAGAAGACAGCGAGCTGGCATGATGGGCAGGCGAGGCAAGGTGACACAACAAGATGACGCAACAAGAGACACGAGGAAAAACATAATGAGAGACACAACAAAGCATGGAGCAGGGGTTCCCAGTGCCCCCTGAAGAAGACGAGCAAGACAGCAAGCTGACGTGACAGACAGGCACAGCAAGCTGATGCAACAAGATGGAGTAACAAGTGACACAAGAAGAAAAACATGATGAGACACATAACAAAAGCAGGGAACGGAGGTGGCTTAAGCAATTAGGCACCTTCCTCCCACATCAGGAAGTTCCTGGTGCCTCCTAAAGAAACAACAACAAAAAAGAAGACAAACAGACACAGCAAGTGTAATCAATGAGGGGGTGGGGAGGAAAAAAAAAAAGAAATCAGCCTTCCTGGGGAGCGGATGTGGCTCAAACGGTTGAGCGCCTGCTTCCCACATGGGAGGTCCTGGATTTGGTCCCTGGTGCCTCTTAAAAACAAAAAAAAACAAACAACAAGCAAACAGATGAAAAAAACAACTCAGGGAAACTGATGTGGCTCAGCGGTTGAGTGCCAGCTTCCCACATACGAGATCCCAGGTTCAATCCCCGGCACCACCACCACCAAAAAAAAATAAATAAACAAACACAAATAAATAAATAATCCTTCCTGAAACATAATTTATTTTATAATAAATTCAACAATTTAAAGTGTGCACTTCAATGAGTTTCAACAAATGTATATACAATTGTAAAATTACTACCATGATTATAATTGTAATGGTAATGACTAACAAAGCTTTTCATGTGTTTCTCTGCTATTCGTACATCTTTTTTGGTGAAGTATCTGTTAAAATCTTTTGCCCACTTTAAATGAGAGTTGTTTGCTTTGTGTTTGATTCTAAGAGGTGTTTTATATTGTGGATACAAGTCCTTTAGCAAACGTGATTAGCAAATAATTTTTCTGTCTGTGGCCTGCCTTTTCATTTCCTAAACAGTGTATTTTCTTTTTTTAAGTCTGGCTGTGGCAGTTTTTTTCAACCTTTTTTTAAACAAATAAATTTTATTGATACATATTAATAAAGCATATATTCCATCCAAAGTGTACATCAGTGGTATTTGGTATAATCACATAGTTGTGCATTCATTACTTCAATCATTATTAAAGCATTTTCATTATTTCAATAATAAAAATAATAAAATACAAAAAACAAAAGCTTTATCACCTCTCAATCCCTCTATGCTTCCCCTGTTGTATATAGCTGCTATTTCTGGCTATTCTTGCTTTCTTTCTTTTTCTTTCTTTCTTTCTTTTCTTTTCTTTTCTTCCTTTCTTCCCTTTTCTTCCTTTCTTCCCTTTTCTTTCCTTTCTTCCTTCCCTTCCTTCCTCCCTTCCCTCTCTTTCTTTCCTCTCTTTCTATTTCTCTCTTCTTTCTCTATTTTAAAGCAGTTTTACTGAGTTATATTCACATATCATACAACATATCCAAAGTGTATAATCAATGGCTTTTAGTATAATCACAATGTTGCACATTCATCACCACAAAAAATTTTAGAACAATTTCATTACTCCAAAAAGAAAATACTCCATACCCCTTAGCAGTCACTTTTTAATACTTCTATCTTTCCCCAGCCCTATATAATCAATAATCTATCTTTATACATTGATTTATGTGTACATTTACTATAGATGGAATCATAAATATGTAGTACTTTGTGCCTGGTTTCTTTCAATTAGCATAATGTTTTGTTTTATTTTATTAGTATTAATATCTTGTAACATTAGCATACATTCAGTTTCAAAGAAAAACAGTCTTATATACGCACTATTACCCATACTCATATTTCATGTGAGGTTTTGCTATGTTATACAGTCCCATGTTACATTTTTTAGCCTTCCTTTTAGGAATATACATGACCATAGTCTTTCCCTTTCAACCACTGTCATACCCATATGTTTGCACTGCTAGTTACAAACATTATATTGTGCTTTCACCTTTTCTATTCATTTCCAAAGATTAACATACAACCTTTTAACCAAATCTGCACAAGTTAACCCTCAGCTTTACATTCTCTAACTTCATTCTATTTTCTAGTGAGCCATATTCTAGTTATTAACTCCATGAGTTTACACAATTTATTTAGTTCATAGTAGTGCAATCATGCGGTATCTGTCCTTTTGTGTCTGGCTTGCTACACTCAATATAACGTCCTCCAGGTTCATCCATGTTGTCATATGCTTCACGACTTCATTTCTTCTTACAGCTGCATATTATTCCAGAGTATGTATACACCACAGTTTGTTAATCCATTCTACAGTTGATGGACACCTGGGTTGTTTCCATCTTTTGGCAATCGTGAATAATGCTGCTATGAACATCGGGATGCAGATGACTGTTCGTGTCACTGCTCTCAGTTCTTCTGGGTATATACCCAGTAGTAGTATTGCTGGGTCACATGGCAAATCTATACTCAACTTCTTTGGGAACTGCCAAACAGTCCTCCACAGTGGTTGTACCATTCTGTATTCCCACCAACAGTGAATAAGTGTTCCTATCTCTCCACATCCTCTCCAACACTTTAGCAGTTCTCTTTTTAATACTGGCCATTCTGATGGGTGTGAAATGATATCTCGTTGCAGTTTTGATTTGCATTTCCCTAATCATGAGTGATATTGAGCATTTCTTCATGTGTTTTTTTGCGATTCGTATTTCTTCTTTGGACAAAGGTCTATTCAAGTCTTTTGCTCATTTTTTAATTGGGTCGTTTATCTTTTTAGTGTTGAGTTGTAACATCTCTTTATATATCCTGGATATTAAACCCTTATCAGATATGTGATTTCCAAATATTTTCTCCCATTGAGTTGGCTGCCTTTTCACCTTTTTGACAAAGTCCTGTGAGGTGCAAAAGTGTTTAATTTTGAGGAGGTCCCATTTACCTATTTTTTCTTTTGTTGCACATGCTTTGGGTGTAAGGTCCAAGAAACTACCACCTACTACAAGGTCTTGAAAATGTTTCCCTACATTATCTTCTAGTAGTTTTATGGTCCTGGCTTTTATATTTAGGTCTTTGATCCATTCTGAGTTGTTTTATAGGGACTGAGATAGGGGTCTTCTTTCATTCTTTTGGTTATAGTTATCCAGTTGTCCCAGCACCATTTATTGAAGAGACTGTTTTGTCCTATTAACTCTAACTTGGTAGGTCTGTCAAAAATCAGTAGACTGTATTGGTAAGGGTTTATTTCTGGATTCTCAATTCTATTCCACCGATTAATGTGTCTATCTTTATGCCAGTACCATAATGTTTTGACCACTGTAGCTTTGTAATGTTTCAAGGTCAGGCAGTGAAATTCCTCCCATATCGATGTTCTTTTTTAGAATGTTTTTGTCTATTTGGGTGCATTTTCCCTTCCAAATGAATTTGGTAATTACCTTTTCTAAATCTGTAAAGTAGGCTGTTGGAATTTTGATTGGTATTACATTGAATCTATAAATCAGTTTGGATAAGATTGACATCTTCACAAAATTTATTCTTACACTCTATGAACACTGTCTTTTGATTTGTTTACTCTTTTTAAAAAATTTCTTTTAGCATTGTTTTATAGTTTTCTGCATACAGGTCTTGTACTTCTTTAGTTAAAATAATTCCTAGGTATTTGAGTCTTTTTGTTGCTACAGTAAATGGAATTTCCCCCAATTTCCTCCTCAGATTGTTCAGTCCTAATGTACAAAAACATTACTGATTTTTGCATGTTGATCTTGTATCCTGTCACTTTGCTGAACTCATTTATTAGCTCAAGTAGTTTTCTCATAGATACTTCAGAATTTTCTCAATACAAGATCATGCCACCCACAAACATTGAGGGTTTTACTTCCTCTTTTCCTATTTGGATGCCTTTAATTTTTTTTCTTGTCTAATTGCCCTAGCTAGAACTTCTAGTACAATATTGAGTAACAGTGGTGACAGTGGGCATCCTTGTCTTGTTCACAATCTTAGACGGATTTATTGATTGGGGTATGGCGTGCTTCTTGGACATGTAAATTCATTTCTTTCGTGAGATTTGGGAGATTTTCAGCTATTATTTCCTCACATATTCTTTCTGCCCCTTTTTCCTTTTCTTCTTCCTCTGGAACTCCCATGACAAGCATGTTGTGTTTCGTGTTGTCATTCAACTTTCTGAGCCCCTGCTCAATTTTTTCCATTCTTTTCTCTCTTCAATTTTAGCTGTTCTATCTTTGGTATCACTTATTCTTTCTTCTATCACTTCGAATCTTCTGTTGTATGCCTCTAATTTGTTTTTGATCTCACCTATTGTGTCTTTCTTTTCCATGAGCTCTGTTACTTTTCTGTTCAGGATTTCAAATTCTTCTTTGAGCTCATGTCTTCTTAATGTCATTTATCTCTTTAACCATATTGTCTTTCAACTCATTAATTTGATTTTGGAAATGTGTGTGCATCTTGCTGATTAGTTCTCACATTCTGCATCTCTTCTGGGGCTTTGATATATTTCTTTTCTTGGGCTATGTCTTCTATTTTCTTAGTATGGCTTGTAATTTTTTGCTGATGTCTAGGCAGCTGACTAGGATATAGTTTACTCAGATGCTCAATTTTTTTTCTCTTTTGTAAGGAGTTAGTGGCAGAAAGCTGTGTGTTACCCCTGCTTTTTGATTCTTGGCTCAACCTGGATTGTTAGGATTGTTCCTGCTGGTTGCTCAAAACTGGGCATTGGGCCCAGTCATTGGTTGTAGTCTTGTTTCCTAGGGCCTTGGGGAGGGAGGCTATAGAGGCTGGAAAAAGCCTCTCCTACTTATTATTTTTTTCATATGCACTTCCTTTGTCTGCCAGCAGATGGCGCTCTTTGGCAGCTCTCAGTTCAATGCCTGGTCAGAGTAGATCTCTTATAACACAGACCAAATAAATGTGATCTGGAGGCTAGGAATCTTGTAACTCACATTTTCTCTGAGACAGTTCTCCAGCCTTCTCTGGCAGCCACTTCCCTTTTCCTGGCTAGGAAATATTTCCACTCTCCTGAGTCCTCAACACTCAGTCCTGGTTAGTAGAGAAGGAGATTGGGAGGATCCTGTATCTGTAGCCCCTTGCTGGCTCCCAAGGCAAACAATGGCATGGCCCACCCAGCCTGGAAGGGCTCCTGGGACACAGCAGACCAAATCTGTGAGTCAAAAGCTGAGTCAGCCTTAGGCTGTGTCCCTCTCTCTCCTCTTTCCTGGGGCATCCTAAACAATCAGTCCCAGCTAGAAGAGAAGGAGATTGTGAGGGTCGAATTTCTCCCATCCTTCCCTGGTTCCCAGGACAAACCACCTTGTGGTCCCACCCAGCCTGGAAGGGCTCCTGGGACACAGCAGACAAAATCTGTGGGTCAGAAGCTGAGTCAGCCTCAGGCTGGATCCCTCTCTCTCCCCTTTGCAGGTGGATCCTGCAGCCCCCTTGGTCTGTAGCCACCAGCTGGAGGCTGCAGAATTCAAAGCTCCGTTAGTAAGGTGGGGGAGGGGCACATGAACTATACCTGCTACCCAACAGTTTTTACTTTTATGACTGTTAGAGGTTTCCCCTTAGGAGGTTTGCAATGATTAACAGGTCATAAGACCATGAATACTCCTGTGACATAAATTGAAGAAAAGCAGCCTCCAGCCATAACCCACTGGACAGGAATGAGCCAGCCATCCCCTCCCAAGAATGAACAAGGGAGACATATAGCACTGGAGCAGATAAGGGCCTTCACCCCCTCTGGGCTCAGGCACCATCAACTCCTCCCACATTCCAAGAATACCCTACTTCCTAGCCCACTATCCTCTAGCCATTTGGCCCCATGCTGCACTTGGTTTCCCACCTATTGATGTACTTTATAAAGTCATATCCACCACCTTCCTTGGGTGGGCTGAAGTCTATCTTCAGACTCCTTCTGTTGGGAGAACTTCCCAATAAACTTTCTGCCTGCAATCATCAGTCTCCGCATTCCAGTGAGTGCCATTTTTCTCTAACAATGACATTAATTTGTTGCTTTTCTTTTGCCTTTTGTATCCTATCTAAGAAATATTTGCCTAACCCAAAGACACAAAAATTTTCTCCTATATATTTTCTGGAAATTTTATAGTTTTAACTCTTATGTTTAGGTTCATGATCCATTTATAGTTAATTTTTCTATATAGTATGGTGTAAAGACAGAAGTTCATGGTTTTTTTTTTCTTTGAATATGTATTAATATATACAATTATTTCAACTATTTGTTGAAATGACTATCTCTTTCCCATTTGAATTATCTTGGCACCTTTGTTAAAAATTAATTATATATGTTTACCTCTTCTTTACACAATTTAAAAAAATATAATTGAATTATAATAACTTCAGTGTACATGTCTTGTACATATTTGCTAAATTTCTCCCTAATCATTCCATGTATTTTTATGCTACTGAATATGACATTAATTTCAAAATTTCAATTTGTAATTGTTCATTGCCAGTATATAGAAGTACAATTGATTTTTGTATGTTGACTTTATATCTTGCAGTCTTGCTAAACTTATGAGTACTAGCAGCTTTTGTGTAGCTTTCTCAGAATTTGCTACATAGATGACCACGTTATCTGCAAATAAAGGCCATTTTACTTCTTTCTTTCCAATCTGTATACCTTTTATTTCTTTGTCTTGCTTTTCCTACTTTCTTTTTTTTTTGAGGTACCGGGGCCAGGGACTGAATCTAGGACCTCATATGTGGGAAGCCAGTCCTCAACCACTGAGCCACATCGGCTTCCCTGAGTTGTTTTTTTCATTTGCTTGCTT
>JAQZBX010063841.1:0-16617 GCA_029593785.1 Cabassous unicinctus
AATTCAACCAACAGTAACTGTTAAGTGAGAGCACCATTCAGCCACATTCATTCTGCTGCGATTTTAATTACCCGCCCCCCCCCCAAAATGGAGGCGCTTTTGTTTTCAGCACTGAGTCCAGGCTGCTTGCTGCCTCTGGAGAACCCTGAAGCTTTGCATGAGACCCACTGAGAGGGAAGGGAAGAGGACGGATAGGTCCTAGATGGAAGTTTTCTACTTGATATTTTTCTGTTTCTTCAATTCAGCATTTGTTGAGTCCTTTTCCAGTCTCTACCATTCTCCAGAGTACCTGGGGAAGTTTCTTCAGGGTATGGCTTTCTTCGCTTGGTTGATGATGTCATCCCTCCACCATTGATTTTTTTTCAAGATATACAAGAGATTGACCTCGTATATGGGAAGCAGGCACTCAACCACTTGAGCTACATCTACTCCCTCATTGATTTTTTTTCTAACATTATCTCAATTTCAAAAAATAAAATAATAGACAAAAGGCAGCTTAACAAATTATGGAAGCATTAATCTAAAAATTCTGTCCAGTCACAATTTATGTTATTTAATCCTAAAAACTAACTCAATTATTTCTCCAGTGTTCAGAAATATGCATAAATGAGCAGAGATTGATTAAATGACATGACCTTTGAAGAAAAAAAATCTTTAATCATGTTCATATCTCATAAAACTAAACCCATATTTTTTTTACCTTGCACATTGATATAGTACCTTCTTTGCCTTTCCTTCAAAAATAGTACAATATTATTGGTAATTATAGTCTATAAATTATATTAACTGTATTTTTTCTTATTTATCACCAAATTCTTAACACCTTGTAGTTGAAGAACATTCTTGTATTTATATTATTAACCACAGTCCTCATCTACCACCAAAATCAATGTTATACAGCCCATAGACTATCCTATAACTGTCTTTCAATTAACATTAACCTCCCTAGACTACATCTTTCAACTACAATCCCAAATTATAAATCAGCAGTGTGCATAATAGTCATTATAATTTGTTACTACAAACTCTATGCATTACAACATATTTACAATTGACCTTAGTAAACATTCATCCCCTCCTTCTTAACGAACATTCAGTCTTCTACTAATCTATACTCTATAGTGTAATTCCATAAGCTTACTAATAGTATTTAGTCCATATCAGTGAGAACATACAATATTTATCCTTTAGTTTCTGCCTTATTTCACCCAACATAATACCCTCAGGGTAAATCTTTGTTGTCACATGCATCCCAATTTCATTTTTTCTTACATTTGAATAGTTTTACCTTGTAAGTATATACTGCATTTTATTTATTCATTCATTGTTAGATGGTCTTTTCAGTTGTTTCCAACTTTTAGAAATTGCGAGTAATGTCATTATGAACATGGTGTGCCAATTTGTGTTAGCATTCTTTCTTTCAGTCCTTCTGTATATATTCCTAGTAGTAGGATTACTGGATCATAGAGCAGTTCTATATTTAGCTTCCTAAGGGACCACCAAATCATCCTCCACAGTGGCAACACCATTTACATTCTCACCAGCAGTGAAGGAGTGTTCATATCTCTCCCCATCCTCTCAAGCACCTGTAGATTTCTTTTTTTTAAATTGTTATTCTGTAAGGCATGAAATGTTATCACATTGTAGTTTTGATTGACAATTCCCTAAAAGCTAGTGATGCTGAGCATATTTTCATGTGCTATTTTGGCCATTTGTATTTCCTCTTTGGAAAAATGTCTATTCAAGTCTTTTGCTCATTTTTTAAACTAAATTGTCTTTCTGTCATTGAGTTATGTGATCTCTTTATAAAACATGGAAATAAAACACTTCTTGGTTTTCCTCCCATTGAATATGCTGCCTTTTCCCCTTAAAAAATGGTCAAAACACAAAAATGTTTAATTTTGAGGAAGGCACTCACATTAAGGGCCATTATGTCTCTTGGAGAAATGATTCCATTATGTAAGGTAAAAAAAATAATGTCCTTTTATATCCCTGATAATTTTCATTGTTTTGATGTCAGCTTTGTCTGATATTGATACTCCAGCTTTCTTTGGAATACTATTTGCAGGGTAGAGTCTTCTCCATTCCTTTATTTTCATTTTCTGAGTTTATATTTAAAGTGAATTTCTTATAGACAACATATAGTTGTTTTTTTAATGCACTCTGATAGTATCTGTCTTTGAATGGTGGGTGATCCCAGTGACATTTTAAGTCATTCTTGGTATGGTTGGGTTAATGTCTACAGTAAATTTAACAGTTTTATGTTTATTGCCATTGTTCTGGGTTTCTTTTCTTCCACTCTTTTTCTACACCCTCTGATTTAATTGAGCACTATAGAAGATTCCATCTTCTCTCCCACTCAGCAAATCAATTATACATCATTTTTGTTATTTTAGCGTTTGCCCTAGAGTTTACAATATGCATTTACATGTATATAAGCACACTTAAATATCACTGTATCATATCTTAGGTAGTATAAAACAGAATATTCCCATTTTCTTCCTCCTGTCCTTTGCCATCATTCAATTGACTTATGCATAAGTTATCATTATGCAATATAGTTGCTATAATATTTCTGAATAAGTTTTTATCTGTTAAATGAATTAGATGGAAAAACAACATACTTTATTTTACTTTCACTTATTGCCTCTTAACACTCTTGCTCCTTTTTGTATATCTGACATTCTGCTCTATATCATTTTCCTTCTCTGAAAAGCTTCTTTCAACATTTCTTGCAAGGCAAATCTACTATCAAAATATTGCTCAAGTTTTGGTTTGCCTAAGAAAATCTTTATTTCTCCTTCACCTTTAAAGGATCATTTCCAAGGATACAGAATTCCACATTGGCATGTTTATATTTTCTTTCATCATTTCATTATTTCACTTTTCTTTTTCCTTTTTTATGGCTTCAGAAGAGAAGTCCAATCTCATTCTCAGTCTTCTTCTTCCCTAGGTAACTGAATTTTGATGTTTTGTCTTTGTTCTTTCCCTCTCCTCTGACTCCTCAATATTTGTTCTTTGTCTTTGTGACCTTTGGTTTGCATATGATATTTTAATCCAATTTCATATCCATATATTCCAGGTGAATTTTTTTTACATTTATCTAATATCATATCAATATATTCTATATATTCCACGTGAAATTTTTTACATTTATCTTGCCTGGGGTTCTCTGAGCATCTTGGATCTATCAATAGTGTCTGGCACTAATTTTGTACAATACTCAGGCATTACTACATAATATATTTCCTCTGCTTATATCTTTCTTCTGCTTCAGTTACATCCACTACACTTATATCACACTTTTTGTAATTATCCCACATTTTTTGGATATTGTTTACCATTGTTTTCATTCTTTTTTCTCTCTACCTTTAGGTTGGGAAGTTTCTACCAGTATGTTTCCAGCACACTGGCTATGTCCTCACTGGGTCTGGCCTACTGATGATCCCATTAAAGGCATTCTTCATAGTGCTCTTGATTTCCATCTCTTATGCTTGCTGAACTCCACCCTAATTCCAGCATTGGTTTCAAAGCTCCACCTCCTGCTACCTACTGCCATAGGCATTAACAGATAAGCTGCCTCTGCCCAGTTTCCATCATGGGTTTGTAGGTCAGAAATAGGCCAAGGGAGTCATCTGAGTCTACTGACCTGCATTATTTTATTTTATTTTTATAGAAATTGTTTTCATTAAGAACTTAAAACCAAAATTTTAAAAAGAGAGTCTTATATTACAATCTTTTTATTCTATGTTTTTAATATCACTGGATTCTCAAGTAGCTTCAGATTTTTTCAACATGAATGACCATTTTAATCTATTTCACTGTCTTTCAGGTTGTCCCAAGACGTTGGTCTTGAAGCACTGGTTTGTCTTCCCCTATTCGAAACCACCCATGCTCTCAAGAGACTCCGGCCTGTCTAATTCTGAACAAATCAGTCCTTCCTATAATGGGAGTACAACACCTTCCCACTCATTATGTGGGTCTCCACCCACTGATACGGCACACTAAGACAGAATGCTCACTCACAGGCTCCCTAGAAACCTGCTCCAGGTGCACCCTTTAGTAAATTACCCCCCATCCAACACCCTAAACCAGTAACTCTTCCTTGTCATATTCCCTTAAGAGCATTCCCAAATTTGTACTTTCAACTACATACCTGCAAATCCTGTGTTCACCTGGCCCCTCTCCCAGTCTTCCTCCCCAGTACCTTGGACCTTCTAACCCACCCTTCCCAATCTACTCACCTGTTAACCCTGCACCACCCAACCCAACAATATCACTATTCTCCTGTCTTATCCATTCAATATGCAACTACACTCTTTCAACTTACCAGAGATTACATCCACATGGTTGATGGATCACAACCTTCTCCTCTCTTTCTATTTCTTGTAAACCTGTATTCCAGACAGTAGTTCTCTGGGTCTGCTCAATTTCCTTAATTCATATCAGTGAGGTCATGTACTATTCATCCTTCAAGTCTGGCTTGCTTCACTCAACATGAGGTCCTCAAGATTCATCCATGTTGTTTTGTGTGTTAGCACTTTATTCCTTCTTACAGCTGAGTAATATTTCATTAAATGTATGTACCACATTTTGTTTATCCATTCTTCTGTTGATTCCAACTTTTGGCAATAGTGAACAATGCCACTATGAACTTTGGTGTGCATATATCTCTTCTTGTCTTTGCTTTCAGTTCTTCTGGGTATATACCCAGCAGTGGAATTGCTGGATCTTATGGAAGATCAATAGTTAGTTTTTTGTGGAACCACCAAACTGTCCTCCACAATGGCTGGACCATTCTACATTCCCATCAGCAATGGATGAGTGTTCCCATCCCTCCACATCCTCTACAGTACTTATAGTCCACTGTTTTTTTTAATAGCCACCATTCTAATGGGTGTAAGATGGTATTTCATGGTAGTTTTAATTTGCATTTCTCTAATAGCTAGTGATGTTGAGCACCTTTACAAGTGCTTTTTATCCATTTTTATTACTTCCTTGAAAAAGTGTCTTTTCAGGTAATTTGCCCATTTTTTAAATGGGGTGTTAGTCTTTTAATTTTTGAGGTGTAGTATGTCTTTATATATGCAGGATATTAGGCTAAATATATGGTTGCCAAATATTTTCTCCCATTGGGTAGGCTGCCTTTTGACTTTCTTGATAATATCCTTTAAGGTGCAAAAGTTTTTAATTTTGAAGAGATCCCATTTATCAATTTTTTTCTTTTGCTGCTCACGCTTTGGGTGTGAAGTTCCTGAATCCGTTTCCTATTACAAAGTCCTATTGATCCAGGATTGCCACCTCCAGTGTGTGCTTCTGTGTTGTAAGCATGTAAATGATGCAAATATTCTGGGTCTTGGGGGAGAGCTGTCCCACCTTGTAATGTGACCCCTGCCACCAGGTCTTCCCAACATCATTGGCCCAGTCAGAACGGGGCAGCTGAGGTAAGATGAGTATGAAGCTGCCCTGTGGGGTATGGCCAGTGGGTCTTTGTGCTTGCAGATGTCTCTAGACTTTTGGTCAAAACAATGGGTGATGTCCTGGCCCACTACTTCCATGACGGCTTTCAGCAGCAAGTCCCCCTTGTACTCCTGTGCCAATAGTGTCAGTTCTTACACGTAGCCCAGGTAAGAAATCCAGAAGTCTTTTGGTCAGTTGTGTTGGGCCACCTCCACTGGTGTGAAATAGTGACACTGGGAAAACTCAAAGTCTGACCTAACCACTAAGCCCCAGTGTGGCATAGCTTTAGTTCTATTGGGCATAGGCTCCTTTTGTTGCTTCCTTGTTCCTCAGCACACTCACCCTACTGATATCTTCCCTCTGAATCAAGGAGCTAAGGGAAGCACATTTCTCCACTGACATGGAAAGCATTGTCCTTTTCCAGCCACCGTCCACTGAGTCAAACAATGTGGGTGAGAAGGGGCTTGGATTGCATGCACTAGCAGGAAATATAGTCTGATTTTGGACGCTGGCAATAGAGTCCAAATAATTGAGATGCATCCTCAGTGAGGTAATGAATGCCCTCTACTTCAACTCAGAATGGCCTGGGCTACAGGAGATATTTAGGACAGGCTATCTGGCAAAGCAGAAAAACAATATCCTCACTCATTTCCAGGGTTCCGGAAGAATGTGTCTGCATTCTATTTTTTAATCCATTCTGTCAGCTGGTATTTTTGATTGGGGATTTTAATCCATTAAATTTCAGAGTTATTTCTGTAAAGACATTACTTACTTTGACAATTTTATCCTTTGGCTGTCATATGTCATTCCTTATTTTTGTATTTTTACTCTTTTGGTTACCCGTTCTGATATTCTTCATTTCTACACCATCCTCCAGGCCTCTATCTCATTTCTTTTTCTTTCAGGCTGCAGAAATCCCTTTTTATTTCTTCTAGAGACTTCCTCTTGTTTACGAACTCTCTTGGTTTCTGTTTATTTGTGTATATTTTAAAGTCACCCTCATTACAGCAGTAAAATTTTGCTGGATACAGAATTCTTGACTGCCAGTTTTCTCTTTCAGTATCTTAAATATATCATACCACTCTCATTTCACTTCCATGGTTTCTGGTGAAAAATTTGCACTAAGTCTTATGGCATATCCCTTGTATTTGAAGGATCACTTTTCTTTTGCTTTCAAAATTCTGTCTTTATCTTTTGCATTTTGAAATTCTAAGTGGTATGAGTCTCAAGTACTTTTTTGGAATACATTGTGCTTCTGGGATATGCATATGTATGTGTTTCATAAGTCTTGGGAAATATTCAGCCATTATTTCTTCAATTATCTTTTTTATATATTTTTTTATTTTTTAAAAGATACTTAGATTACTTAAGTGTTACACACAAAAAATAGGGATTCCCATATGCCCCACTCTCCACACCTCCCACACCCTCCCATATAAACAACTTCCTTCATTAGTGTGGCACATTCATTGCAATTGATAAATCATCCTGGGGCATTGCCACTGAACATAGACCATAGCTCACACTGTAGTCTACACTCTCTCCCACACAGATCTGCATCTTATGGGATAATATAAAATGGCCTATATCTGTTGTTGCAATGTCATTCAGGATGATTCCCAAGTCCCAAAAAAGCCCCCATATTAAAACTGTTTTTCCCTCTTCCCACCCCCAAAGCCTCTATTGGTCAGTGCCACCACATCCATGTTGTAATTTCTTCCATTGCTAGAATCACAATATGTCTATAGTAGAATACCAGTAAGTTCACTCTAGTCCATAGTTCATTCTCCAATCCTGAGGATACTGGAATGGTGATATCCACTCCACCTCTAATTGAGAGGGGCTTTGATTCCATACAGCCAATTGATGGGACTTTCTTGAAGTTGTAGGCTCTCTCATTTCCTTGGTATGGTGGTTGTCAATCCTCACCTCCTTGTTAGTTGTCTTGGGTGAGTCCAATGAACTGGAGAGTAGGTGTTGCAGGTCTGCTGAGGTTCCAGGCCCAGCTGGCACATAAACAGCACAAAGATTCCAATCTCTTGGATGTACACCTACAAACTCCAGCACCAAGTATAGGTTTAAATAGAAGGCACAGATGAGTCATGTGTAAGGAAGACATAATTGAGTCCAACTCTGTCACTCTCAGGATCACAAACTCCAAAGTAGGGCCAACTGGCAAGACACCAAACTCTGGATCTATCTGCCCTGACCATAGGACTTGGGTGTCTCCAGAGCCCTCAGGAGCCCCACTCTTTGGGGTAGTATTGACTTTGGCAGTCTATGAGATCCTGATGAGATGTACATAAGCCTTGCCTTTGGGGTGATCTCCTGACTCACTTTGAAGTCTCTTAGCCATATAAACTCATTTGTCTTTACCATTTCCCCCTTTTATTCAAGGTCTTTTCCCAGTCTTTTTGGACAACCCTTGTATTTGATGGATTACTTTTTTCTTGCTTTCAGAATTCTCTATCTTTTGCATTTTGATGTTCTGAATGCTATGAGTCTCTAAGTATTTTATTTGGAATACGTTGTGCTTCTTGGATATGCATATGTATATCTTTCATAAGAATTGAGAAATATCAAGCCATTATTTCCTCAAATATTCTTTATTTCCCTCTTCCTTTCTCTTCTCTTCCTGAAACTCCCATGATACATATGTTGGTGCACTTTGTACTATCATTCAATACCCTGAGCTCTGCTCAGTTCTTTCCACTCTATTCTCTCTCTGTTCTTCTGACTTTTCAATTTCAGCTGTTCTGTCTTCCAATTCACTTATTCTTTCTTTTGCAAATTAAAATTTCTTGTTATAAATCTCTAATGCATTTTTAATCTTACGCATTGTGTCTTTCAGTCCCATAAGCTGTTTTCTTTATTCAAGCTTTCAAATTCTTCTTTCAGCACATTCAGTGTCTTCTTAATGTCATTGATCTCTTTATCCAAATTTTACTTCATCACCTTGAATTGATTTAGAAATTTGTTTGACCATCATTTTTTAGTTGTTTTAAATTTGCCTCATCTGGTGTTTTCGATTTTTTCCTTTGACTGGGCCATATTTTCCTGTTTCTTAGTATGGCTCATAATTTTTTGCTGATGTTTGGACATCTAATTATGATGATGAGTTTACTTTGATGGTCAGTTTCTCTCTTTTGCCAAGGATTTCATTGTTTCCATTCTTTGTGTAATGGCTCTTCTGTGATTTTTGGTTAAACTTATTCTAGGTTTCTAAAACTGCCCTTATTTAACTGATCAAAACAGATCCAGCAACCAAGTAATGTGGTGCAGACCAGTTTCTGATGGCTTTCAAATGGGTGACAGAAAAGGCACAAAAAAGCATTTAGGTGAATTCTACCAAGAATTTTTAGAAGAATTGAGAGAAATCCTCTTTAATCTCTTCCAAAAAATTGAAAAGTAGGGAAAGTTACCCAACACATTTTATGAAGCTAACATCACCCTAATAGGAAAGCCAGATAAAGATACTGCAAGAAAAAAAATGATAGACTACTCTCTCTGAGGAACATAGATTCAAAAATACTTAAAAAACACTTGCAAACATAACTCAACAACATTTTAAATTATTAAGTTAGATTTATTCCTGCTATGCAAGCATGGTTCAACACAATTAAATCAATTAATCTGACATACCACACTAACAAATTCAAGGGGAAAAAAGACATGATCTCTTGATTGATGCAAAAAAGTCATTCACCACAATCCAAAATATATTCTTGATAAAAACACTATGAAAGGTAGGAACAGAAAGAAAGTTCTTCAATATGAAAAAGGACATATATGAAAACCCACAGGCAACATTGTGCCAGAAAGGAAAAGTTTTAAATCTTATTTCTAAGATTGGGAAGAAGTCAAAGATGACCACTGTTACTACTGTTATTCAACATTGTAATCGAAATTCTAGCTAGAGCATTTAGAGAAGAACAAAAGCATCAAAATAAGAAAAGGGAAAGTAAAACTCTCACTATTCACAAATGACATAATCATATATTTAGAAAATTCTGAAATGTGTACAAGAAAGCTACTTAAGCTAATAAAAGAGTTAAGGAAAGTGGCAGGATACCAGAGCAACATGCAAAAATTAGTAATATTTCTTTACACTAGTTTTGAGCAATCTGAGGTAGAAATCAGAAAAAATTTTCATTTACAATAGCAACAAAAATATTTAAGTATCTAGGAATCAATTTAAGCAAATATGTAAAGGAACTGTCTTCAGAAAACTACAAAACACTGCTTAAAGAAATCAAAGGAAACCTAAAAATGGAACGACTAAATATTTTGAAGATGTCAATCTTGTTCAAACTGATTTATAGCTAAAGTGCACTACCAATCAAAATTCCAAAGCCTACTTTACCAAAATAGAAAAGGCAATGACCAAATTTATTTGGAAGTGAAAGGGCACCCAAAACCAAAGACATCCTGAAAAGAAGAGCAGTGTGAGATGACCTTCACTGCCTGACCTTGAAATATATTATTAATACAAAGTTACTGTGGTCAAAACAGCCAGTATTGACATAAAGATAAGCACATTGATCAGTGGAATAGAATTTAGAGTCCAAAATTAGACCTTCACCTCTTTAGCCAACTGTTTTTTGACAAACTTACCACTTCCACGTGACTGGGACAATACAGTCTTTTCAAGAAATTTTGCTGGGAGAACTGGATATCCATAACAGAAAGAATGAATGAGGACTCCTATCTCACTCCCTATACAAGAATTAAATCAAAATGGATCAAACACCTAAATCTAAAAACCAAGACCCTAAAATTACTAGAAGAAAATGTAGGGAAAGTCAAGATTTTGTGCTTTGTGGTAGTTTCTTGGACCTTATAGCCAAAGTATGAGCAGGAAAAGAAATAAAAGTTAAATGACACCTCTTCAAAATTAAACACTTTTGCATCTCAAAGGACTTTGTGAAAAGGATGAAATGGCAGCCAAATCAATGGGAACAAATATTTGCAAATCACAAATCTGATAAGGTTTTAATATACATGATACAAAGATTCTACTAACAACAATAAAAAGACAAATGACCTGATTTTAAAATGGGCAAGAAACTTGAATAGACATTTGTTGAAAGAAGAAATACATGTAGTGAAAAAAAATACACAAAAAAGTGTTCAACATCACTAGCGATTAGGGAAATGCAAATCAAAGCTTCAATGAGATATCATTTCACACCTATTAGAATGGTCACTATTAAAAAGACAAAAATCTACAAGCATTGGAGAGGTTGTGGGAAGGTAAGAATGCTTATTCACTGTTGGTGGGAATGTAGTATGGTACAGCCACTGTGGTAAACTGGCAGTTCCTAAAAAGTCAAATATAAATTTGCCACATGACCTGGGAATACCACTACTGGGTATATACTCAGGAGAACTGAGAGCAGAGACATGAACAGACTTAAGCACACCAATGTTCATAGCAGCATTAGTCATAATAGTCAAAAGATGGGAAAAGCCCAGGTGTCCATCTACCAATGAATAAACAAACACTGGTGCATATATATGATGGAATATTATGCAGTTCTAAGAATAAGTGAATTCATGAAGCATATGAAAACATCATGAACCTGGTGGATATTATGTTGATGGAAGCTAGCCAAATAAAAAATGACAAATATTGTATGATTGTGCTTATAAATTAATATATTGTGTAAACTCATGCAGCTAATAACTAAAATATAGATCACCAGAAAATATAATGAAGTTAGAGAATAGAAGCTGAGGTTTAATCTGTGCAGAATTGGTAGAAAAGCATTGTAAATCATTGGAAATTTAAAGAAATGGTAGCAGCATATCTTAGTCTTTGTAACTAGTAATGCTAATATATGGGTATGACAGTTGTTGAAAGTGTAAGTCCAAGGTCATGGCTATTAGTAGAAGGAAAGTTAAAAATGTAACATGGGACTGAATATCATAGTGCTACCTCATGTGAAATATAAGTATGGGTAATATCACAAATATAACTGTATTTCTTTGAAACTGAGCAATGGTATGTTAATGTTATGGGATGTAAATAGGCAAAAATACAACCAAAAGAAATTGTGGACAATAACATATAAGAATATATTAATAATCTTCCTTTAAGGTTAAAACAGAAAATACACTAATTAAAAAAAAAACTAGAAAAAAGGTACTTCATAGTGTTTGACTCCATCCATACAAACATACAAAATATATATTCAAATAAATTAGAGAGACAAAAACAAAATAACAACTATATATGGCAGAGGAAAGATAGAGAGATTGAGAAGTGATTATTAAGGGGCAGAATTTTTATTTGTCCATTTTTGTTTTATTATTATTTTAATGTGAAAAATGAAGATTATCTAATAATGAATGAAGTGATAAATGCACAAATATGGGATTATACAAAATACCATTGCTTGTAAACTTTGGATGGATTGTATGATTTCTGAATATGTAACAATAAAATTGATTTTTTAAAAACTGTGATGAATTCAAAGATGCTTGTTATCAGCAAAAAGCAGCCCTATGAGAATAAGAGCCCAAGTAGAATATTGGATGTTTTCTCTCTGAGAACTGAGACTCAGAACATAACCCAGCAAGGCTAAGGAGCTATAGATTAAAATAATAATAATAATAACAATAATATTAATAAAAGAGCTAAAGATTAGGAGTTTTCATGCTCTGAGGAAGAACAAAATGAATCAGAAATGAAATCATCTAATTTTTCGAGTTGGTGTCCTCATTGGTTGACACCATATCTTTGACCAGTTTACTTGAGAAAAATATAACCAAGAGAGGAATGTATAAGAAGCAGAATTTCCAAGGAAGGCATAATCATGCTGGTTTTGCCATAGGAAAGGAAGTTCAACCTTTTATAACACCTGGAAACACACCTTAGTTACCAATCAATGGAATATTTTTATCATTGGTTACATAATTTGCTAAATGAATTTAACTGAGGTATGTCCTATAAATAGAAGTGTGTATAAATCATAAGTATAAAGATCCAGGAATTTCCACAAAGACTCCATGAAATCATCTCCCAGATCAACAATGAGAACATGACCAGCAACCCAAAATTCTCTTCCAATCACAAGGTCCCTCTGTTTTCCCAGAAGAAACTGTGATATAGACTTCTCATACCTTTGTATAGTTTTGCCTCTTTTGAATTTTACATAAATGTAAAAATAAATTATGAGAAAAGACTGGGCCAGGAACCCACATATGTGTTGCAGTCCATTTCCCAAGGGCCTTGGTGTAGGGACCAGTAAAGTCACCAAATAATTTTTTTCCTGGAGTGCACTTTCCTGGCCTGAATACAGATGGTGCTATTTAACAAACTTCTCTGCTCAAATCCTAGTGGAGAATGTGTTCAATGGAACCACAACTTGGCAGGTGGTGCTTAAGCAATGTCCAGGAAATTTCCCCTCTGGGTGGGCTATTCAGAGCCAAGCCTCACAGTTCAAACACACTGATCACCCCTCAGCAGCACCCTCCCTTCTCCCAGGGAGGAAGCAAATATCTTCCTTCCTCTGTAATGGTGACAACCAGTCGTGGTCAGTAAGGAGGGTGTTTGAGAAGGCAGACTATCTTTAGCTCTCTGCCATTTCTCAGGAGGGAACAATGGCACAGCCATGCCCAGTCTGGATAGGCAGAAACCATGGCACCCAGTAGACCACATCCACCAGCCAAAAGCTGGATTGGCAGTCAGCTGTGTTCCTCCATTTCCCCTTTCCTGGGGACATGGACCCTGCAGCCCTCTCAGTCCATAGCCATCCACCAGGGACTGGATGATCTGAAACTGTCTGATCTGTGAGTGGGAGTTGGGTGTCAGCTGCAGAGACCTGAGTTATTCACAGATCCTCCCTGCAGAGTCTCCTTCTCTTCACCCCTCTCTTCTGGGTGCTGCCTAACACTCTCTTCTTCAGAGCCTTAAAACTGTTGTTCCAGTTTCATCCTATCCTCTAGCTATTTTTCTGGGTGAGAAGTGATCATATTGCAGTCAGATGAATGTGTCAAATTCATGACTTACCCTATTTGGACGACCAGTTTCCACATGTATGAAGCTTACTGACATGATAGTGGAAGCATCTTTCTTGTAGATAGGTTGCATGGATATCATTTCTTGTTTAGCAAGGCCTCTTTCACTGCTTGAAATAATGACAAAAATTAAATTGCAAGAATGTTATTAGGAGATTGAAAATGGAGACAAGGAGTGAAATGTAAGTATATTTAAAATATGGGCAAGTGTGATAGTTAATTACATGTATCAATTCTGTAAGGTTTTTTCTAAGTATTTGTAAAAGCAAGAACAGGCTTGATTGTTACTGTGAGGGCATTTCATAAATGGATTTGCATTATAATAAATCGATTCTATCTTTGACTTGTTGCATTTATAATCAACAAAGGATGTTACCTTCATCAATATGGGTAACTCCTTATCCAATCAGTTGGAAGTCTAAAAAAAAAAAACAGAATTTCAGGAGTCAGAAAGAAGAGTTTATGCCTTTACTTCATTTTCCCCTGGGGTATTCAAACTCACAGTTATCAGCGATTTTATCTTGCAGCCTGCCATACAGAATTCAGGCTTGCTAGTCCCCACATTCTCATGAGCCAATTCCATATATATATATATATATATATATAAATACATTATATAGATATAATTTTGGTTTATTTCTCTGGAGATATAAAATGAATACAGTTCTTTAATTACAAAATAATGAGAAATGGAGGAATAAACAAGCTAGTGGGAAAATATTTCAGGACATTGATAATTAGGAAGGATTTCCTGGATGAAGATAAGAGAAAGATAAAAATGATGCTGGAGAGGTAAAGAGAAGGAAATTCATTGCAATGGAGGACCAAGGTTAAGGCAATTATGTAATAGTTAACTTCAGTATATATATGTGCATTTCTTTCCTCATGCCAAGGTAATTGTAGAAGCACATATGAATAGAAAGTAAGTGAAAAATATAATGACATTATCTTTAGATTTTCCCCCAACATTCTTGGTGTCATTTCAGGAAATATCATTCACTCAAGGAAATTACAGTTGACACTTCCAAGGTCCTGCATTCTCACTGAGCAGGCTCTTTCTCATTTTGAAGCACAGGTTCCTGGAGCTCACTTAGACTTGAGTCTTGGAGAAATCACTTCTTTTCCCTCCACAGCTCATCTCTGTACTCCAATGGAAAATCACATTCCATTTATAGGGCTGATACACTATATCTAGTGTGTGAGTTCTGTTCTGAGAATGGTGCATGAACTTCAAGTCCAGGGTTGGCTACCATGGGGAAAAAAGCTGAACATACTGAGGTTCATTCAGAGAACAGCACTAAACATCAAAAACATTCACAATTCTTCCTCAGTGAAGAAAGTGTACTTGGCTTTGCTCGAAAGACAGTAAGTTTAATTGGCTGATGATTTCCTTGTCCAAGTTCAAAGACACAAGTGCAAAACCCTTAATGACTAAATAAGGCAGAAATTAATTATAAAAACTAATCCAAATAAACACACGTTCCCCCATATTAGGGTTATATGGAAAAGATATTCCCATTATTTTTACTACTGTGGTCTCAAACCTCAGCTTCATTCTTTGAGTACAGTAGCAACTTACAGTTTAATTCATCTATTTACTCATTAAAAATATTCATTGGCTTCCCAGCACAGCTCTGTGTATTGAAGATTGAGTAACAAGGACAAGTTTTGAAGTGACAAACTGTGATTACGTTAATAAATAAGAAACAAATTTCCTTTGTGTACCTGTAAGGGCCATGAAAGAATCAGGGCAGGCTATGGAGTGGAATATGGGGAAGATGTTCTGGATATTTGTTGATAAATACATAATCAATGTAGAGATAATCACCCATAAAGAACAAATGAGTGATGCTTTCCAGCATCACGTATTTGAACAGCTCTTGGATTTGCAAGGAAGGCTCACTCTTTCTGGGTGAAGTGTGTAGCTACATCATCAGAGATCACTGATTCCTACAACATAGTGGACATTACAGTAATACAAGGCCTTATATAAACATGTCCAAAGGATGATGATCAGGATGATAGTACTGGGAATGTGATGTTCTGTTTATGGAAAGCTCAGATGATGCTTGCTGCTCTAGACAAATGTTCTCTAGTCTTATACAGAATATGCTTTTTCCACATACTCATAGTGATATGCACACTCTGAACACATTTTAACTTCATTATAATAGAATAACACATGAGGCATTTTGTGAAATATCTTAGCTACTCCCTGAATAACCAGGTAACTTCCAGCATAACTTCCAATAAACTGGTGGCCTCTAAACTGTTGATATTAAAATTTTTACTTGACAATCCATAACTATAACACTCCTCCTGGTCAATTTCAATTACATATTCAGGTTCATCAAAGGAAAAAGCAATATGCATGATCTGTAACTTTTTAATACTCTATAGGTAAATTATTAGTTTATAACATCAAGTTCCACATTTGCAAAACAGTTTTCCAATTTCTTAGGAATTTGAGAGTTCCAGTGAACATGGTTAAAATGCTTCTTATCTAATAAACACTTATTAAATACAGGTAATAGAACTTTTATTTATTAAAATGACAAAACATTATCAGGCCAATATCCAGGATACTTCAGAATGAACATATTTCCTAGAGAACTGGTGATCAACAAGTGTTGCCTCTCTCATGTCTACACCACTGATATTCTTTTTGAGGTGTAAGTTCATAGAGTTCAGAACCACAAGCCAGGGGCTCTTCAGACTGCTGTACTGAAAGACTTTCCTAGCTGGTTCTTGTGTGATGGCTCCAATTTTCAATTTCTTTAGGAAATACAAGCTCCCATTTATCATAGCATTTCTGATATCTTCATCCTGTCTTTCTGCTTAAGGGAAATTTTAAGACTGTTGATTGTTTTTCCTGTCACACTAGTCCTTCACAAACTGGAACAAAGGATCTTAAAGTTTATTCCAGTTATTTTTTCTCCTAAATGCTCAATTAAATTTAAAGAAAAAGTACTTCTTTTCCATTTCTTCTAGTTTTGAATTTGAACAGACATGAATAATGAATAAAAATAACTGTTTTCCCCCAAGGCAGTCATGGAGGATTTTAGAATTTTTAGAGCTTTGCAAATATAGAAATATCTGCTACATAAGCTTTAATAAGTTTAAAATTTATATATA
>JAQZBX010063842.1:0-11077 GCA_029593785.1 Cabassous unicinctus
ACACACACACACACACACACTCATGCACATGCAAACCTGTACACACACACACAGACCCATTTGCCCTCCATGACCACTTTCTGTGTCTGATCACAGTTAGAGTCAGTCAAGCAAACTGCATTTCTAATCCTGATCAGACAGAATTAGTAAGGAATGGAAAGGAGGGGAGGGAGGAGGCAGCCAGAAA
This sequence comes from Cabassous unicinctus, assembly GCA_029593785.1. NCBI lineage: Eukaryota > Metazoa > Chordata > Mammalia > Cingulata > Chlamyphoridae > Cabassous > Cabassous unicinctus. The sequence goes on from JAQZBX010063842.1 coordinate 188, forward strand.
TCAGACTTCACATTGGATATCCTTGGTGGGGGGAGGGGAAGCAGACATTGAGCTCTGATGACCACTTGTGAACACTTCAGGATAAGGGGGGTGGGAGGTAGGATTTGCCAGGAACCAAGGTCTCTCTAGTCTGTACTGCTGTCCTTAGCAGGTTTGCAATGGAGAAGCTTTGCCTAGTGCTGCTATCCATGTCAGACCCTTGGCCTTGAGCATGTGTCAGTCACTGAGTGGGAGGGTGAAGGGGAAAAGTCTCTGTTCCTCCTCTGCTCTGAATGTCTGGGCTGGGCCAGGGCACAGGGTTGGGATGGGGTCCTTTCTGTTCTGCCTTTCCCCCAGCTCTTTTTCTGTTTAAAGCTGCCACAGGTCTTGTTCCAGAAGAGGTAGACTCAAGCACACCAATGGCTTCTGTGCTCACTCTTTTCTCTTAGTGGAACAAGATTCTGATTCTTAATTATCACTTTCACTGTCTTTCTGTCTTTCCACTGTGTGTAAACAGCTGCCCCCTAAGAGGTCATATTTTGGGGAACAGAATTTTGTTTGTTTCTATTTTTCAAGTGAGAACATATTAAAAAAAAAAAAAAAGATGGCATCCAGTGCTTCCCATGTAGAGAAATGATCAAGGGTAATCCCACGTGTCTTAGACACTATGCTTTAATAAATCTAGGGAAACTTCACTTAGAATATTTGATCTCAAGATTATTTAGCAGAGTATTTGTGTGTCTGAGTTTGTGTGTCTGCATGTTGACTTAGGTGTTCTTAACCTAAGGTGACACTGTAGCTCTTTAAAATCAGTCAGATTTGCAAAACTTTCTTCTGATTTGCAACCCCCAAAACATCAACTGACTGGGGAGGGGGAGTGAGGAGAGAAAGGATGTAAAATCTACCCTAGTAGAGTAGGAGACACCACGCTCCACTCTGAAAGTGACAAAAAGGTCCAGTATCGAATGCCCTAGAACCAGAGGGGAAGATATCCCTGGGAACCCTGGAGAACCTTTCTTTCTATGGAGAATGTCCAAGGTCAAGGATAGGTATCTGGTCGATGTGACCTGAATCTTTTTGCCTTTTTGGAGGATCCATTGTTTAATTGCCCCCCCCCCCTTTCCCGGGGGAATTTCACCAAAAAAGAGGGAGAGGGTCTGAGATCCTATAAGCAACCCAAAACTACCCAAGAAGGGCTGGCGCCGCACATCTCCTTGGCCGGGCCCTGGAAATGGGCGCGGCGCGCAGTTTAGAGTATGACAAGTGCGTGACTCAGCGTTCCGCGCGCGCGGGGTCTCGGAAGAAGGAGTCCGGCGAGGCAGAGACTGGGGTGCCAGCCGGGCATGGACGTGTGACAGGGCCAGGCCCGAGAAAAAGGACCTCTGGGGGGTCAAGCGAAGTGTGGATGGGAGGGGAACCCAGGGCCTGGCCAGATGAGGCTTCGCTGTGGGCAGGAGTGCGGAGAGCTGCAGCAGGGGCTCTTTGTCCTCCTTGTTATTTCCTCCGAAGGAATTATTCTCCTTAGGCGCCTGTTCTTTCTGCTTGGAAACTCCCTTCCTCCCACCCAGGTTCTCCAGCGCAGAGCGGCCTGTTTGTTGGTAAGGAGAGAGACGCGATCTCTGGGAAAGGCAGCGGAAGGATGCCTCCTCCCCTCGCGGCGAGCAGGTCGAGTGGCCCGGGTCTCTGCGTGTAAGAGACCAGAGGCAAGAGACGCAGAGGCTTGCAGCCTCCCAGTCCTGGCAGAAGCGAGCCGGATGCCCGTGACCACTGCACAGGACCAGGCAACACTCGCTGCACGAAACGGCGGCAACACCCAATTCAGCACAACACCATGCTGTCCCTCCTTCCCTGGAGTGGGAGTTGGTGGGCGGGAGTCTGAAAGGAGGGCTTTACTTCCCCGGAGCCTCTGGAGTGTGTGCGTGTATGTATGAGAAAGAGACACACACACTTATGAGAGACGGACAGACTCAGGGCAGGGAGCACCATGGTCACATCCTCCCTCCCTTCTCCTCTCCAAACATGCTTCTTGGCCTCAGTTTTAGAGCCCCATCTGCACCTGATGAGGTTTGGCTAGCCCTTAGCTCCGGGACTACCTTTTTCAGTTTGGAATGACCTGATAAGTGAATGAAAACTAAAGAAGTTGCATTCATATATTGTAAACAGTTTCTGTGGCTTGAAACTACTGGTGCCATCTTTATACAAAGTAATCAGAAATAATACCAATGGGTGTTAGTGGGACTCAGCTTGCAGGGAATGAAATCTGATTTCTGTGTTTCCTGCGTCTTCACCTTCTTTCTCTTAGACGACAGGCCCAGATTGCACTGAGATTGTTCTTCTCCAGAACCAGACCTGCTGGATTTAACTCTGCCAAGTGATGGGAAAAGAGGAACTAGAAGGGAGCAAATGTATGTTAAAGTTTGGGAGGCCAGAAGAAAACCCCACCTCTTCAAAGACACCTCTGTGCTGTTTTAGAAAAGTGAAAACAAAGTAAATCTTTGTTCAGAATAATTCCTTGTCCCTGACTTTTTGCATTCTCAGCATTGAGGGAAGCCAGCTAATCCCCACACTTAAACAGCAAGGAAGACGAGTGTATCTAGCCACTTGCAGCATTGCTTGTAACTTATGTGTTTGCTTCCAACTTATTGGATGGATTGTAGCTTTTCCCAAAACTCTTCTGACTGTGCAAATCCCTTCACATAATTCAGGTCTTAATACTGAAAGAGAGGGAAGAAGAAAGAAGGGGGAAACCTCCACATAAAATCAATAGGATGTAAGTGATTTTTACCCTTCCTTGCTAAATAAAGTAAAAGGTGTGCCTGTCATTAATTGTCAGTGTCACTCTTAATGGAGTGATTTGTCCTGTCAGCTGTGAGGAGGTTACCTATTTAGAGGGTGGGAGGGTACTACCTGGTAGGTGGCATCATGACTGATAGTGTCTTCTTGGCAGAAGTTTCTGTAGAAAACCTATATGGCTACAAACTCTTTCATCCAAAAGACCCACATTACCAAATTTTATCAACACTTGCCTCTATGTCCTCAGATACTTCTTCCTTGTCTACACACCTTCCTGTAGACATAGGGAGTGGGGGGAGTTGGGTAGAGCAAATACCACAAGTTTAAAACCTTGATTTTGCTTCATTTATTTAAATAAATATAAATATAATTTTATATAAAACTATTCACATACAAAGGGACTTCCAGCGACTTGGATTTGAAACTCTCCCCAGGCAAATTTTCAGAAAGCAAGACCTTCAGGGTTTAATTTTCTAAATTATTTCCAACTTCAAAACTTTCATTTAAAGAAACAACAATGACAGAAAATAATCAAGAAACCCCGTGTTCTTATCAGGTTCTGAAAGACAGAGAGGGGGAAATGACACGCGCTTTCACCAACCCCCATACAGTGTTAAACTCGAACCAACCCTGTTTTTTGTTATACGGTGAGACTGAGTTGAATTCTAGATTATTTACATAAAAAAAAAAAATCTATAGTTGCGAGTGGAGTCCCAAACAAACAGGTCAAGAAGGGGTCCCGAAGGGTCAGGCCAGGCACGAATGCCCCGGGACTGCTCCACTGCGTCCTTCTCCATATGGGACCACGGCGACGGGCGAGGGTTTGGGGCCTCTGGGTGTCCACCGCGATGGCGTTGCGGGTGCTGCCGGGAGCGGGCGGTGCGAGGGGGGACCGCCCTCCCTCATAAGGGGGAAATTTCCTTGTCTTCGTTGGCCGACGCCGGCGACAAGGAGTCCTCGTCCTCGGAGCGCGCGTAGTGCGCCTGGCTGCCGACGCACTTGCAGCCCGCATGACTGTTCCTCTGTGTGCCCTTCCCTTCCTTCTTGTGCTTCACCCGGCGGTTCTGAAACCAGATTTTCACCTGCTTCTCCGACAGGTTCAGGTAAGTGGCGATTTCGATCCTCCGAAGTCGAGACAGGTACATGTTGGAAGAGAATTCCCGCTCCAGTTCCAGGAGCTGCGTGCTGGTGAACGCCGTCCTCATCCTCTTGCCATTGGGCACCTGGCTGGCATCCGAGCTACCTGTGGACGGGCCGAAAGAGGGCAGACAGGTAAGACTCGGACAAGGCGTCCCCACCCTTCCTGCCGTTCCTTGGAAAGGAGGCCCCTTAAGCATCCCCGTGGAAGCCCAGTCAGCCCCTGCATCCATCCCTCACCCTTCCCATTTCATGGCTAGTCGCTTAGCAGGGGAGGAAAGAGACGCCCAAAGTAAGCTAAGGCCTTTGATGCGCAACAAGTAAAGCCAGAGAATGGGGGGAGGAGGGGACTTGAAGTGCACTGCCGAGTCGTCTCCCTTCAAGCCCAGCGGGGAGGCGGGCTGGTTTAGCCAAAAGCACAGAAACACTTTGCTAAGCTCGGACGCGAGGACGCTACGCTTAGAATCAAACACTCCCGCCCCGAACCTTAGGGAGTTAACCTCCCATTTCTCCGCCCTTAAGTCTGAGGTCCCAAGGGCACGGAGATACTCAAGACTTGGACACCAAATACCTGAAGTGAAGCGCACAAGGCTGAGTGGAGAGATTGGCAGGCTAACTTCCACCTTCCATTGGAACTTATGGGAAAACCTCCACAGTTAAGCTAAAAGCCTCCCCTCCCTCCCCACCTCGCCTATCCCCGGGGCTCCCACGTCCTCTAGGCTGAAAGTTTGCTCCCGCGAGCGGGGAAAGGCTATGCGCGCTGGTACCTAGAGACCCCGCCCTACCCATGGTGAGGCAGTGAAATCTCCGCGGGTCCGCCACGTTGTAGGTGGTGGCGGTGCAGACAGGCGCGTGGTGCTGCGGGTGCCCCAAGGCCGCCGCGGCCGCCGCAGCTGCTGCCGCCGCCGCCGCTGCGGTCGCCGAGCCGGTCTGCTGGGGCTGGTGGTGGTGATGGTGGTGCTGCGGCGCGTGGTGGTGATGGTGCGCGTGGCTCACCCGCGGGCAAAACTGCGCGTCCCCAGGACCCGAAGAGAACTGACTCTTGAGCAGGGGCAGGGCCCCCGCGACCCCGCCGCCAGCAGCCCCGGCACCCCCGGCCCCGACGCCGCCGCTGCCTGCGCCAGCCGGTCCGCGAGAGGAGTGCAGGTGCGAAGCGACGCAGAGCGGGCATACGCAGAACGCGCCGCTCTTGCGGGATGGACAGCCGGGCCCCGACACGGACATCACCAACGGGGACGGCATGCCCAGCGGGATGAGGAAATCCGGTCCCGGGTGCGGCTCGGGCAGAGCGGGCGCTGGCCGCGAGGAGTCCTTGATGATGAGCGAGTCGACATAGAAGGAGCGCGACATGTCGGGAGGGGTGGGTGACTGGAGCGCTGGGACGGCCGCGGCGCCCCCTCCCCTCTCCTCTAACCCGGGCCGGGAGCAGACCTCGCGGTCAAGTCCTTGGGGGACGCTGAGGTGCCGGCTTCTGGGTCGCAAACAAAGGGGTCCCCGGAGAGGGCTGGTCCTCACGTCCCCCGCCCGGCGCCCCGGCTCCGGGATTTTATAGCCCCCACCCCAGCACGTGATGCTGCGGAGTACCGCTCGGCTCAGGCTCCTCTGCAGCTCCCCACCCTCGGGATAGGCTGCCCGAGTCACAACAGAAGCGGCGAGGAGGGGCGGGCGCGCGGCAGTGAAGAACGCGCGGGAGGGGGGATGGGGGAGACTTTGCAAAGTATAGGTTTTGTTAATTTCGCTGGGAGGCCGGCCTCCTCCTCCTCTTTCTCCACTCTTTCACGAGAAATCACAGCGCTGCCTTCCACGCTTTCCCTAACCTGAGCCCCAGCCCAGCTCTTCCCCCTCCCGGCGGCAGAGCGCACCAGGTGGGGACATTGAGGCCTTTCTAAATGGGGATGCCCAGTACTCCCTAATCCTTGGTGCCACCGGTGGCTACGGCTAGGTGAAGTTCGAGGCCTGCCTCTCTGAACATGATGGTGCGGGCGGCGGACTGGTAGCTGCCCAGTCCTGGAGCAGGGCAAGGACCATGGTCACCGCCCTGCCCCCACCCCCACGCTTTGCAGCTTTTGGACATGGCTAAGGTCATCCCAGTGTTAGTTCGTGACGGATCTGAGGTAACAGTGCGGTCTCTCAGCTAAGAAGCCGCCGAGGTTTTCATTCTGATGCTTACAAATGTCTAAAATGCCTTTGCACTTGGGAGTCCCTGGAGACACACACCCACGACCCAATCTGCAGCTCCTCCTTTGGCAGAGAGTCGTTGAAGGGGTGACTCTTTCCTTCTCCGAGTGACTTTATAGCCCCATTTCTGGGTCAACCCTACAAATTCCATCCCAAGGATTTGGAGAGGACCAGGGATCCCCAGCATTCCTGGAGACGCGAGGGTTGGGGAAGGCCTTCGCGCTGGGTCAGGCGGTCTCCTCGCCCCGATGCACATTTTACGGATCTTGGGCAGCTGGCAAGGCTAACCTGCAAGCACTCTCCCCTCATGTACAGCCAAAGCCCCAAAAGAATGAATTTCTGGCCCGTAACGGAGAAGTGGCTTGATAAAGGAAATCTCTCGAGGTGGTGCGGGGTTTACAGAGCCCTAGATTTAAGCAGAGACAGCGGCTCCAGTAAAGACTCCGGCTGCCCATAGCTATGCAGCAGACGGTGCATGTCAACGTCGGACTATTGCGCTTTCTGGAAGTCAAGGAGTCAGAGGTGGCGGTGGCGCCTTTCTCTCCTCCATCACCCCCTCCTCCCCACTACCCTCGCAGAAAAGAGGCTGCGGTAGGGAGGTTGAGCAACAGCTACAAGTCGGGTCTTTTCCCCAGAACAGCTACTTCGGGCCTGAGTTCAGAATGGCGCTAAGAAACTTGGGTCGAGGATTCCCTCCACTTGAAAGAGCCCAGTGCCCAAAGCCAGTTAGAGCACCAGCTTCCCCACTGGAGGGATGGCCCTGTCTCTCTGTTCTCTTTTTGTCTCTCTCCCGATTTCCTCTCTATGCGTCTCTCTCGCCTGCTAGAAAAGTATAATTGGGTTGTAGGGATGCCCAGCTCTGGGGAGCCCAGGATTTATGGATGGCAATTAAAGTTTTATGAATTGCAGCTGAGGCTGGTTATTGAGCTATTTGAATGTGATTAGAATTCAATTAGAAAGCGGTTAGTGGACGGTGGGTCTCCGGAGTGTAAACAGACAGCTATTCCAGAAATGTGCTAATCCAACATCTTGTGACAACAATTAAGGAGTCTCAGGGCTTAACGCGGGGCAGTTCAGCTGTAACTACTTTCGTACCACAAGGTTTGCCAACAGCAGCCATCGCAGACGCTCAGCCTCACCCCAGCCCCTCGCTCACTACCCAGAATCCAGGCAGTCCCGGGAATCATTTCAGCCCGGAGAAGATGACTCGGAGTTCAGCGATTGAGAGTGCTTAATGGCAAGGCTTATTTCCAGGCCTAAATTGTCCAAATGGGTGATGCGATTTCCCCATTCACTTTGCAAATGTACTTTTTTTTTTTTTTTCGTCTTTGAGGGTAACCGTTATTATCCCTCCACCCCGCCCCCCTCTGGGTTATCTACAGGGTACTCCAAGGTCGGTTTAGGGCTCACGGTTTGGTTCTTAGCGGTTCTGGGTGTGCTCACAGGAAGAACTCCTGTGTTAATGTGCTAGAAACATCCCTCATCCCCGGATAGGAATCCTCAAGGTGTTAGGTACACTCTTTACTTTTTATTTTAGAGAATTCTAATTACGTGGGGCGCTTGAGCATCTAATTCAATTTGTGTCTGACAATGGAAGCATTCTGTACGGGTACCAAGGATTTCTGAGAAAGGTGAGAGGCCCACGTGGCAGTTTAGGCCTGAGGCGGCGGGGCGCGGTTTGGGGCCGCGCCCAAGCCGAAAGCAGGGGTGAATCTGAGCAGCTTATCCATTAGGGTCCTTGCGCCCACCAAAAGCCAGTATTTTGGGGTCGAGTCCCGTGTGGATTCTGTGTCCTCTCTGACTCTTCTCCTCTACTTCTCTTTCAATCTCTCAGTGTCTCCCTGTCCCTCTCTCCTTTCTCGAATCCAGCTCCCGTTTTTAGAAGCCCCCCTCCCCCCACCTGCCTAGCGAGGCTCCGGTCCCTGACTCTGGGCCGCACCTCGGCCAACCCTGCCAGTCCGACCCTTCCTCGGAGTAACTGCGCCGCGATCAGCTCTGAGCAGAAAGGGGCTCCGAACTCAGCCCCCTTTTCCGGAGAGCCAGCAGACGGTCGGCGTGTGCCCACCATTCCCGCGCCGCCGCACAATTTCATTTCTCAGTGACTCTGTCTGATAAAATTTCATCGTCCATTAAGTAATCCCCGAAATGAGAGCTCTTATGAGCCTATAATGAGCTCTAATTGCCACGACTCGGGGAGCCACGTGGAAGGTTTTATTCGGTATTAAGCAGTCGGGTACAGAGTACAGGCTGTTACCTAAGCCATTACTTTCATAATTCAAGTAGAAAATTAGTTCTTTTAAGGGAGGGGACGGGGCGGAATCTTTTGATTCCCTCCATCTTGATAGAAATGACAGGATGGCTTTGTCTGCCTTGAGTGCAAGACAGTATCACAAATGCTAAGGTAACAAATTTGTACCACCCCCCTCTTCCGCCGGCCAGGGCACCCCACTCTTGCCCTCAACATAGGGAAAAAAAATCAAAGCAGTTCTAAAAAGAACCGCAAAAGTAAGCCTTCTTGCCCCTGGACTTCCAACTTGAGCTTGTGTGAGCAGTTTCCTTCCAGCTCAACCTTGAGATTTGAGTTCTTGGTCCTAGCTTTAAAAGGGCCTTCCAGGACTCTCTCCCCTCCTCCCCCCACTCCCGGGTCACACCTGACTTGAACCCCACATTCCCCTCTCAGTTCTCTTTCTTCCTATTTCCTTTCACCCGCGAAGTCAGTGAAAGTAAAGGGCGGGGACTTAGCCTTGCTTATTCAACAGGCCTTAGAGTTGTGACCCATTGCTGTGCTTAGCGGTTTTTCCGGTGGTAACTCCCACTTGTCCCCCATTTGCCCCCCAAAGCGCCCCCTCCACCCCTGGCCCTCTTTTCTCTCAGTTGCAGCGTTTGCCCACACTGCTTGAAACGGAGGCCGCGAGCAGGGCGGGACAGCCCGGGAGTTGGCGGGGCCGCCTCGGATTTATTTGCTCCTCTTACATTGATTTCATATTAGTTTCCAAAGCGATGAATGATCTCAAAGCTGGGTTTTGTTAGCCGAACACAAACAGGAGACAGGACTTACTTGCCCCCAGCTCCCTTTAATGAGGTCATTATCAAAGCGTGAACAAGTCTATGAATGTTTTATTGAAAGCGCATCGTTAACTTGTATCCATCCTTTTCTCCGAGTGGCATTGTGATATTGCTGTCTGTGGCACATCTTACCCGATATAGCCCGAGATTTCCCCATTCTCTGTAACCAGGCAACCCTTTCTGAATACCCAAAAATTGAAAAGAACCGCTTAGTCTTCAAGAAAGTCCTCAATAATAGTGGAAAAGAACAAAGATCCAGGAGACAACAAAATGCCACAGGGGTGACTTTTCATGAGCAATTATCTCTCATTAATCAGAAGAACAGCTGCAATATTAATTTTCTCTCTTTCTTCCTCTCTTTTCACAGTCCCCAACATTTGAATAATCATAAATTTTGATTTTATGAAGGAGTCACATTTCCAGGGGCTGAAGGAAAGCAGCTACATAGGTGAAGACAAGGAGAAAATGCTCTCATTTAATTTTTTTGTTTGGTTAAAGCTGCCAACAAAGCAAAAGGGAAAAAAAAATAAAGCAAGAGAGAAATGCCAGGGAAAAATGCTCCCCCACCCCCTTTCTTCTTGTAGATGGCGGCTGGGAATCAAGACTTTCTTCTCCCGCTTCCCCCCCCCCTCCCCGTCAAGATTCCCCTCCATTCTTTTCTCCCCCTGCCCAGACCCATTCCCCAGTTCGGCTCGGAGCTGGGCGGAGGGAAATGTCCCCGGCGTCTGGCGTGGGAGTTTCGGCCGGGTTTCTGCCGGTTTAACTTGCAAACGTGAAACCAAGCGTTGTCGATCTGACCAAAGAGACACTCTTTGGGCGTAACTTGCATTGTAGCCATCAAAAGCCCGCCGGCCTTGGATGAACTGAGACGTGCATTCAGCAGAAATGGGGCGCTCGCTCTCTTTTCAGGCGCCGACGAGGCGATTGTTCACAGGATGTGTAGCCAGGGTGGAAAATGAGGGTCCCCAGATCAGGCTGTAACCTGCAAACGAGCTTGGAGGAGTTAAAAGAATCTCATTAAAGCCGAGGCTGCAATTAGCAAATACACTCGCACAGAAACCCGAAGCCCCTCTCGAAAAGCCGAGGATCGGGTCTGCCCCCACATTCCTGCTCTGGCTGAGCGATGGGGGGCTCAGGCACCCGGCTGGCCCTTCGGCTGCCGCAATATAGTTACTTTTAACGCAAGGCTGGGCGAGGCGTTGAGGAGAGAGGGCAGGCTGCAGACCCTGTGCTCACCCACCACCAAAAAATGATCTTGCTTCTCCCTGGGGTTTATTCAGAAGCGGGTGGGCCTTTGAGAAACTCGAATTCGCCTTTCCGCTCATGAGAGGCGCAGGAGTTCAATTCGGCCGTGGGAGAAGAATGCCAGGCAGGCTGCTGGGGGAGAGGAGTGAGGATTTGGTCTCAGACTTTCAGGAACGGCCCAGTCTCTGGGCCCTTGGGAGCAGAGTTTTGATGGCACTGAATCCCGCCCACACAGTCCCTCTGCTCCCAACTTCACTTTAGTTAATACCCCTCCACCCCCAAATCCTTTAGCGTAGCAAGGCATCCCTTCCCCACCCTCAAAGCTCTCCTCTGTCATCAGAATAAAATTTATTGAGCGCCTATTCTGTGCCCAGCGTGTGCTGGGCCCCGCAGGGGGCACGACTGAAAAGGCTGAAACTGTATCGAATAGAATATTGTTTCATTTCAGGAACAATGGCTAGAGGTGGGGAACAATTATCCGGATAATTGAAG
>JAQZBX010063843.1:0-16614 GCA_029593785.1 Cabassous unicinctus
TCAATTTTAGATTTTCTTCTTTTTTAATATATGAATTTATGTCTATGAACTTCCCTCTCAGGACTGCTTTCTCTGCATCCAATAGGTTTTGATATGTTGTTTGTCATTTTCATTAGTTTCAAGGTAGTTGCTGATTTCTTTTGAGATTTCCTCCTTGACCCACTGTTTGTCTTAGAGTGTGTTGTTTAACTTCCATATCCTTGTGCCTAACCTGTTTATCTGGTTCTTAGTGATTTCCAATTTCATTCCGTTGTGGTCTGATAAATTACTTTGTATAATCTCAATCTTTCTGAATTCATTGAGAGTTGTTCTGTGGCCTAACATGTGGTCTATCTTGGAGAATGTTTCATGTGCACTCGAGAAGAATGTAAATCCTTCTGTATTTGGGGGTAGTGTTCTGTATATGTCTATTAAGTCCAGGTCCTCTAATGTATTCTTGAGAGCCTTTATTTCTTTAGTCATTCTCTGTCTAGATGTTATGTGTAATGATGATAATGGTGTGTTAAAGTCCCCTGCTATTATTGTAGAGGCATTTATTTCTCTACTTAGTTTTTCCAGAGTTTGCTTCATGTATTCTGAGGCACCCTGGTTAGTTGCTTAAATGTTTATGATTGTTGTCTCTTCTTGAGAGATTACCCCTTTTACTAATATATAGTGTTCATATTTGTCTCTTATGATAGTTTTGCATTTAAAGTCTATTTTGTCTGATATTAGAACAGCTACTCCTGCCCATTTTTGGCTATTGTTAGCTTGTAAATTGGTTTTCCAGCCATTCACTTTAAGCCTTCTTGAATCCCTGGGTCGAAGGTGGGTTTCTTGTAGACCGCATATAGATGTATCATATTTCCTCATCCATTCTGCCAATCTGTGTCTCTTGATTGGTGAATTTAGTCCATTCACATTCAGTGTTATTACTCGTAACAAATTTCTTACTTCAGCCATTTTTCTTTCGGTTAATGTATGTCATATGTTGTTTTGTTTTTGTTTTTGTCATTTTAGTTGCTTTTAAACTCTCCTCCAACTCTCTCTCCCTTGTTTTTTCCCTTCAACTTGTAGAACGTCCTTTAGTGTTTCCTAAAATGCAGTTTTCCTATTGATATACTCTCTTAATTTCTGTTTATCTGTGAATATTTTAAACTCTCTATCATTTTTGAATGTCAGTTTTGCTAGGTAGAGAATTCGTGGCTGGATTTTTTTTCTTTTAATATTTTGACTATGTCATACAAGTGTCTTCTTGCCTCTATGGTTTCAGCTGAGAAATCAGCACTTAATCTTATTGTGCTTTCCTTTTATGTGATGGTTCTCTTTTCTCTTGCTGCATTGAGTATTTTCTCTTTGTGTTGAGCATTGGACATTTTGACAAGTATATATCTTGGAGCTGGCCTGTTGGGATTTATACTGTTTGGGGTGCGATTTTCTTCCTGTATCTGCACATCCATCTCTCTCAATAGGGTTGGGAAGTTTTCAGCCATTATTTCCTTCAACACTTCTACTGTTCCCTTTCCCTTCTCTTCTCCATCTGGGATGCCCATAAAGTGTATGTTTGAGCTTTTTGTGCTGTCAGTTAATTCCCTGAGTCTCTGCTTGATTTTTTCTATCTTTTTGTCTATTTTTTTCTACTATCTCTTTGATTTCAGATGTATTGTCTTCCACATCACTAATTCTTTCTTCTGCCTGTTAAAATCTGCTGCTAAGTGAATCCAGTATCTTTTTGATTTCTTGGATTTTGCCATTGGTCACCATCATATGCATTATCTTTTTGGGAGTGTTTTCAATTTCTTCAGTATGTTCTCCCAGTGTCTTCTTTATATTCTTAATCTCTTCCTTAACTTATTTAAGTTGGTCCATGATATTTGTTTGGAAAGCTTTGAGTAGTTGTTCAATGTTCTGCTTCACTCCCTGGTTTTTACTTTGTTCATTGGATTGGTCCATGTTTTCCTGTTTCTCAGTGTGGTTTGTAATTTTTTGTTGCCCTCTAGTCATCATTTTATCTTGATGGATTTATTCAGTTGATTAGCTTCTCTCTCTGCTCTAGACTTTTATTAACTGGTGGTTCTGAGTGTGTGTGAAGTTTTCTCTTTGATACTTTTTCTTCTTATTTTATTTCCTTGCTTCTTTCTATGTTCCCTGGAATGCAAAAGATTAAGGATGGAGGAATCAAACGATGTGAGAAAGGAAGAAGGATAATAGCAATATTGATAAAAGTTAGAAGAGGGGCCAAATAAGACTTAATGAAGTGAATATTTAACTCATGTAGGCAGTGTAGAGTAATAGGAAAGAGAGTGGAGTACCTACAATCGGCTGGGCAACCAAATAGAGGAATATATATATAATGATTAGAAGGCTAGAATTATGAGGAGGGAGAGAAAGAGTTAAGAAAGGGCTGAAAGGAAAGAATTAATATTAATAAAAAAGAAGAAGACAACATAGAGGGAATTGAAATTGACACTCTTGAGTTATGGGCGTATGGAAAAATTTGGCATTTAATAGCCACAACAGAAAGCAGAAGGCAGAAAGATGAAGGAAAGATAAGAGATAGTTTGGAATGCAAAATCAATATATAGAGAGAATGGGAAATTACTGAAGAAGAAGAACAGCAAAGAAGAGACAAGCGAGCAGCAAATAATTTTTAAAAAATGAAAGAAAGAAGAAAGGGGGGAGGAAAGAGGAAAGAAAAGCAAGAGACAATAAATAAACAGAGAAAAAGCAAACAAACAAACAGGCAAGCAGTCAAACAAAGCTAAGGGTGATCAATATTCCCTGGGGTCCCTGAGGATCCTCTCAGCCTGCTTGTGTTTATCAATCAATTTCCCCACAGGGTTCTATATGCAGGTCCTGAAGCAGCTTTTGGCTATTAAACTAAATTAAAAAGAATTTATTTTTCATTTATTAAGGTGACCGTTTTATTTTATTTTATTTTATTTTATTCTTTTGGTGTAATTCAGGACCAAAAATAAGTCCTTCTCTATGCCACCCACCTCACAGAGGGGACACTAACTGGGCTCGTGGAAACTATTCAAGCACTTCCCAATTTCTGGATTCCCAGGGACGCTAAAGTTCTCATGTTTGTCAGTGTAGAACGCTAAAAATGGCAGACTCGGCCCTTCTGGATCAGAGCCCCAGCATCACCAGGCTACTGGTAAATTAGATTTACTCTGCAGATTTGCCTCTCCCCTCAGCCTGGTGCTGCTTCAAGCTGACTTATCTGCTCCCCAAATTTAGAGGGGGTCCAGGTAGCCAGGTTGACAGCTAAAATATCCTCTTTGCTTTCTGTCAGAATTCTTCCTCTCTTGGAGAGTGCCCTGCTCCCCAGCTCTGTGGGGCCATGGCTTACCCCTGGGCATCTAGTCAAATCAACTCCCTCAGCAGATTCACCTCTCCCCTCCTCTGGATGCCGATTCACTACATCAGTTTTGTTCATCTAAGTTGCAGGGTGCTTCAGGCAGCCAAATACCCAGAAAATAAAGCTCTCCTACCAGAGCTCCCCCCTCAGAAAACTCCCCCTCTCACTGGGCCCTGTCTCCAAGTTACCAGACGGGAGTCGCGGTTCCAATCAGCTTTTATTTTTTCCCATAAGGGTGGGGGTCAGCTGACTGTGTTAACAACCACAGGCAGGCTTAAAACTCACAAATCTCTATGGTTCAGTCCATGCTGTCGATCTGCCCAGATAGATGTTCCAAGCTTCTCACTCCACATGCCCACAGCACACACCCCCATGCAGGACCCCATCCACTATCCACCATGCTCTGGGAGCTGTCCACAGTTGCCCTCCTAAACCAATGCCATCTTGCCCTTCCTCTCCCAGAATCTTTTTTAAAAACCCACTCACCCAAGTGTTTATTTAGTATGATGTTAATTATTATTCTGTAAAATGTGCATGAAAATGGATAACTCTGGAATAGATTTTGATTTTAATAAAATTATGCTAATGATTATTCTGTAAAATGTGAATGAAAAGGAATAACTTTGGAATAGATTTTGATTGTTAATAAAATTTGATTTTGTAAAAATATAGTAGAAGCATAAAACTGAAATTTTGAAATGGCAGAAGAACAATTAAAGATATTCAAGAAAGAACATCGGAAGTTGAAAAAATAGAACATAAATAATAAAGAAAAGTAAGAATGAAACAATTCTCAGAGAACTGAATGACAACAAGAAACACACAGACATACATGTTACTGTTGTCCAAGAAGAAGAAGAGCTTGGAAAATTGGCAGAAAGGATATTTGAGGAAATAATTACTGAAAACTTCTCAGCCCTTGTGAAAGACAGAAGTATCAATATACAAGAACATGCCAAACAGAATAAATCCAAACAGACCTACTCTGAGACACCTATTCAGAATGAAAATATCAGAGATAAAGAGATGATTCTGGAAGCAGCAAGAGAAAAGCAACCCATCACAAAATAGGGAACCTCAATAAGATTAAGTATTGACCTCTCCTCAGAAACCATGGATATGAGAAGAAAGTGGAAAAATGTATTTAAGGTACTGAAAGAATAATGGCCAGTGAGAAATTCTTCATCTGTCAAAACTATCCTTCACATAAGTGAAAAATCCACAGCTAACATCACACTCAATAGTGAAAGACTGACAGCTTTCCCTTTAAGATCTGGAACAAGACAAAAATGCCTATTGTCACCACTTATTCAACATCTTATTAGAAGATCTGGCCAGAGCAGTTAAGCAAGAAAAAAAAAGCATCTAAATTGTAAAGGAAGTAAAACATTTGTCATTTGCAGATGATATACATCTATATACATATAGAAAATCTTTAAAAATCTACAACAAAGTTACTAGAGCCAATAAATAAATTCAACAAAGTGGTGTACAAGGTCAGCACCCAAATTCAGTATTGTTTATGTGTATTAGAAATGAATGAGCAGAAGAGGAAATCAAGAAAAATATTCCACTTAAAATAGCAACCAAATATCTAGGAATAAATTTAACCAAGGACTTAAAGTACTTGTAGACAGAAAACTAAAAAAGATGTTACAAAAAATCAGAAAACATCTAAATAAATGGATAGATATTCCATGTTCATGGGTTGGAAGACCAATGCTGTTAAGATGTCAATCCTACCCAAAGCAATTTAGAAATTCAATACAATCACAATCAAAATTCCACCACTCTCCTTTGCAGAAATAGAAAAACAAATCATCAAATTTATATGGAAATATATGGGGTCCCACACAGCCAAAGCCATCTTGAAAAAAGAAGAATGAAAAATTTAAATGGAAGGGTAAGTGACTTGAGTCACTAAAAGCATCTTGGAACAGAAGAATGAAGTTGGATGACTCAGACATCCCTATTTTAAAACTTATTACAACAATATTTAAAAAATTATTACAAGATGCAGTAATAAAAACAGCATGGTATAGTCAAAAAGACAGACATATATACCAATGGAATAAAATAGTGACCTCAGAAATCAGCCCAAACATTTATGGCCATCTGATATTCAACAAGGGTGCCAGGGTTAGGGTAGGGAATAGCCTTTTCAAAAAATGTTCCTGGGAAAATTATCTCCATATTCAAAGGAATGAAAGTGGATCCTACCTCACACCGTATACAAGCATCAACTCAAAAATGGATCAAAGACCTAATCAAGAGAACCAAGACTGTAAAATTCTTAGATGAAAATACAGGAAGGCATCTTCTGGACCTTGTGTTAGGCAATGGTTTGTTGGATTTTCAACAAAAACATGAGCAATAATGAAAACCTAAACAAATGAGATTTCATCAGATTTAAAAACTTTTGTATATCAGGAAAGTAAAAAGAACACCCTATATAACGGAAGAAAATATTTGGAAACAACAAATTTAATAAGGGTTTAATATCCAGAATATATTTTTAAAAATTCTACAACTCAACAAAAAGGCAAACAACCCAATTTACAAATGGACAAAAGACTTCAATAGATACTTCTCCAAAAAAGATATACAAATGATCAAACTGGAAAACAGTTTGGCTGTTCTTCAGAAAGTTACAATTACCATATGCAATTACGATATGACTCAGATAGCCCACTTTTAGGAATATGTGAAAGAATTGAAAGCAGGGACTTGAACAGATATTTGTACACCTATGTTCATGGTGACATCATTCACATTTGCTAAGAGATGGAAACAGCACAATTTTCATCAGCAGGTGAATGGATAAACCAAAAGTGATACATACATGTGATGGAATATTATTCATTATAAAAAGGAGAGATATTCTGATACATGTGACAGTATGGATCAACCATGATGACATCATGGTGAGTGAAATAAGACACAAAAGGACAAATATTATGTATCGTATCTCATTGATATGAATTCATTAAAATAAGCAAATTCATAGAGTCAGAAACTCGAATAAAGTTTAACAGGGACTGGATAGGGGTAGGGAATGGGGAGTTAATGCTTAATTTGTGTAGAATTCCTGTTCTATGGGATGGAAAAATTTTAGTAATGGATGGTGGTGATGGCAGTACAACATTGTGAAAAAAAATTAACAACAGTGAACTAGTATTTGAATATGGTTAATAGGGGAAATTTTAGGTTATATATATGTTAATATGTTAGTCCAATAATTTTTTTTAAACAACAACAAGAAAAACAAAAAACAAAAAAACTGTCTTTCAAAAATGAAGGGGCATTTACAGTCTTCAGAGCTGAACAAAAACTGAAAGAGTATGTTACCAAATGAACAGATCTACAAATGGCTGCAACCTGAAGGGGAAAACCAAAGCCAAAAGACTTGGAGAAGAGTGTATAAATGAAGATTATTAGTGTGACAGTTTGAGATTATTTATGAATCCCAAAAAGAGAAAGATTATGCTTATAAACTAATCTATTCCTCTGGGTGTGATATATTTTGAATGTATTAGATTCAGCTGACATGTCTTGATTAGATTACCTGTTAAGGTTAGGGCTTTGATATGACCACTTCAGTAGGGCATGACTCAGGTGGAGTCCTCACCTCCTTAGTGGACACTGATATAAATGGACACTTACTCAAGAAGACACATGAGAAGAGAGAGAGAGCTTTGTCATGTTTGATCCTGGGGCCCCAGGGAGAGAAAAGCCATTCACCTGATAGTTTTCAGCAGAAGACAACAGAGCAGTGGAGCAGCTGAGAAGTCCCAGAAAGAAACAAGCCATATGTCAGAGACTGATTTAAGAAAGTCCTGAGAGATCAGACAGAGATCACCCAATATCCTGCTTCAACACATGGAAGATGACTTTAATGAGAAAGTACCTCTTATCATACTTTGAGTTGGACTTTCCATGGCCTTAGGACTGAAAGCCTTTACAACAAATAAATACCCTTTTTAAAAGTCAACAGATTTCTGGTACTTTACATAAGCACCCCTTTGGCAGCACCCCTAAATACAATTAGGAAGCATGAGTTAAGATTAAAAAGACAGACAATAGTAAAATATGGCAATAGAAAGTGAAAGGAAAAAATGGATGAAGTAAGTAATGACTTTACAGTAATAATATTGAATATTAATGAATGAAACTTTCCAATCAAAAATATAAACAGAATAGAAATTTTCTAAAAATGAGTCATCTATATGCTATCTACAAGAGACTAACCTTGGATGGAAGGACACAATTAGAGTGAAACTAAAAGGTTGGAAAAAGATATTCCATGCAAATAACCAAAATGATATGGAGTAGTGATTCTAATATTGGAAAAAAGATTTTAAATGCAAAACTGTTACGGGAAGCGGGTGTGGCTCAATGGATAGAGCCCCCGTTTACCATATGAGAGGCCCTGGGTTCGCTTCCCGGGGCCTCCTTGTGAGCAGGCTGGCTCGCGCAGCACCGTGAGCTGATGCGGCAAGACCTCACAGCAAGGGGGAGATAAGCAGACACAGAGAGACACGCAGCGAATGGACACAGCAACACAAGCGGCAAGCAGGGGATAAATAAATAAAATAAAATAAATCTTTAAAAAACTGTTATAACAGATAAAGAAATTCATTATAGGCTAATAATATGGACAATTTACTAAGATGAAATAACTATAAAAATAATTATGCACTTACCCTGGGTACCCCAGGATAAATGAGGAACACACTGTCAAAGCTGAAGGAAGAATAAACATCTCTATAATAATAGTTGTATAACTTACTCACAATTCAGCATTGGAAACAACATGTGGACAGAGAACAAATCAAGAAACTGAAAGCTTGCATAATGTGATGAGTGAACTAGACGTAACAAACATTTATATAACATTACACCCCAAAACAGAAGGATATACATCCTTTTCATGTGCTCATGGATCATTTTCCAAGATAGCCTATATGTTGGGTCACAAGGCAGGTCTCAATAAATGTAAAAAGATTGAAATTATAAAAAGCACTATCTCTGATCATAATGGAATAAAGCTGGAAATCAATAACAGATGGAAAAGAGAAAATTCACAAAAATATGGAGAATAACCAACACACTCTTATGTAATCAGTATGTCAAAAAAGAAATGACAAAGAGAAATCAGCAAATATCTCAAGACAAATGAAAACAAAGACACAACATATCAATACCTATGGGATACAGCAGAAGCAATGCTGAAAGGGAAATTTGTACCCCTCAATGATTACATTAAAAAAGAAGAACAAGCTAAAATCGAAGATCATAAGGACACCTGGAGATACTAGAAAAAGAACACCAAACTAATCACAAACCAACCCAAAGGAAAGAAATAATAAAAACTAGAACAGAAATAAATGAAAATTTAGAGGGAAAAAATAGCAAGAACAAAAAAAAACAAAAGTTGGTTTTTTGAAAAGATAAGCAAAATCAACAAATCTTAGCTAGACTGAAAAAGATAAAGAAGATGCAAATAAAATCAGAACTGAGAGGGTGTCATTACCACTATACCTATAGAAATGAGACAGATCATAATATCATATGAGTAAGTGTTTGCCAACAAACTATACAATGTAGATGAAATAGAAAAATTCCTGGAAACACATGGACAATGTACATTAAACCTAGAGGAAATAGAAGACCAACAAACCAGTCACAAGTAAAGAGATTGAAGGAGTCATCAAAAAAATCCCAAAAACAAAAAGCCCAGGGCCAGATGGCATTACAGGTGAATCCTACCAATTGTTCAAAGGTGATCTAATGCCAACCATGCTTACACTCTTCCAAAAAATTAAACAGGAACGAATGTTACCAAACTCATTTTATGAAGCCAGTATCACCCTAACACCAAAGCCAATGAAGATAATATGAAAAAAAGAAAATTACATATGAATTATCTAATGAATATAGGTGCAAACATCTTCAACAAAATACTTACAAAACGAATCCAAAAGCACATTAAAAGAGTTATACATCCCAATCAATTGGGTTTTATCCCAGGTATGCAAGGGTTGTTTAACACAAAATCAATTATTGTAATAAATTACATCCATAAATTGAAGAAGAAAAATCATATAGTCACCTCAATTGATGCAGAAAAGGCATTTCAAAAAATACAGCATTCTTTCTTGATGAAAACACTACTGATGAGCAATCTGAGGAAGTCAGGAATAAAGTCCATTTATAATAGCAACTTAAAGAATCACATATTTAGGAATAAACTTAACCCAGTACATAAAGCACCTGTATTCAGAAAATTATAGAACATTGCTAAAAGAAACCAAAGAAGACCTAAATAAGTGGAAGGATATTCCATGTTCATGGACTGGAAGATTAAATATCACAATGATGTCTGTTCTACCCAATGTGAATTACAAATTCATTGCAATCCCAATAAAAATCCCAACAACGCTTTTTTGAAAAAATGGAAAAGCAAATATCAAATATATTTGGAAGGGTATGTGGTCCCATATAGCCAAAAATGTCTTTTTTAAAAAAGCATGTATTTGGAGGATTCTCACATGCTGTTTCTAAATCATATTACTTGGCTACCATGGTAAAAACAGCATGGGAAGCAAATGTAGCTCTCGTGTACAAACTCCATGTAGTGGTTGAGCTCTGATTCCCATGTTCAAGGTCCTGGGTTCAATCCCCATTACTCCTAAAAGAACAAAATAACAACAACAACAACAAAAACCAGCATAATATTGGAATAAAGGCAGACATATTGACCAGTGGAGCTGAATCAAGAACTCAGAAATAGAACCTCACATCTATGGTTAAGTGATTTTTGAAATATCAAGCATTTCCAGCTAGGCCAGAACAGCCTATTCAACAAATGGTGGTGGGAGAACTGGATAACCATATCCAAAAGAAAGAAATGTGACACCTAATTCACATCTCACACAAAAAAATTACATCAAAATGGACCAAAGACCTAAATATAAAAACTACAACCATAAAACTCCTAAAAAACGTAAGAAAAAACCTTTATGTCTTATGGTAGGTGGTAGTTTCTTAAGCCTTACACCCAAGTATGGGCAGTGAAAGAAAAAATAAATAGCAACTCCTCAAAATTAAACACTTTTGTTCTTGAAAAGACTTTGTCAAGAAAGTAAAATGACTATTCCCTCAATGGGAGAAAATATTTGGAAACCACATATCCATAAAGGGTTCATATCCATTTTATATAAAGAGATCATACAACTCAACAATGAAAGAAAAGCAACCCAATTTTAAAAATGAGCAAAAGTCTTGAATAGATATTTTTCCAAAAAGGAAATACAACTGGCTAAAATGTACATGAAAAAATGTTCAACATCACTAGCTATTAGGGAAATGCAGAACAAAATTAAATGAGATAATATTTCACACGTTATAGAGTGGCCATTAATTAAAAAACAGAAACAAGACCTGCGGGAGATGTGAAGAAATAGGAACACTCCTTCACTGTTTGTGGTAATGTAGAATTCTGCAACCTCTGTCAATGATAGTTTTGCAATACCTCAAGAAGCTGAATATAGGACTGTTCTCTGATCCAGCAATCCCCTTACTAAGAATATATTCATAAAACCTGAAAGCAAGGACATGAACAAACATTTGTGCACTGATGTTCATAGCAGAATTATTCACAACGCTAAAATATGGAAACAACCCAAGTGTCCATCAACTGAAGAATGGATAAACAAAATGTGGTATATACATACAATGGAATACTATTCAGATATAAGAAGAAATGAAACTGGGATGCATATGACAAGAAGGATGAATCTTGAGGACATTATGTTGAGTGAAATCAGCCTGACACAAAAGTACATATATTTTATGATCTCACTAATATGAACTAAATATGAGTAAACTCACAGAGATAAACTCTAGAGCATAAGTTGCTAGGACATAGAATGTGGGTTGAGAATGGGAGCTGGTGATTTATGTAGAATTTTAATAAGGTTTATTTTAAAGTGTGGAAATTAATAGAGTTGATGGTAAAACATTATAGTGAGTATAACTAACATGGCTGATTTATGAATGTAGTTGTGGTTGAAAGGGGTAGTCTATAGACATAAATGTCAATTGAATGGAAGCTAAAGGATAATCTAGGGACTATAACAGTGATTTTGGTGGTGAATGAAGATTTTGGTTAACAGTATAAATATAAGAATGTTCTTCTTTTACAAAGTATCAAGAATACACAGGAAAATTACAACCAATATAAATTTATGAATGATAATTAACAATAATATTGTAATTATTTTGCAGCAAGGAAAAGAAGATATTGTATCAATTTTAAGGGCCAAAAATAGGGGGCATGTAAGGAGGTATGGGAGTTTTCTTTTTGGAGTAATGAAAGCATTCTAATATAGACTTCAGTCATGACAGCACAATTTTGTGATGAAAATGAGAGCCAATTAGTGTACACTCTGAATGGATTGTACAAGGTATGGTATAATAACACAGCATAACACAGTGAATCTTGTGGTGGAAAATGGACTGTTGTTATCAAAACAAAGGGGAGAATGTTCTCTCATGAACTATAACAAATATGTGATACTAATACAGGTTGATAATAATTGACTTGATTGGAGGAAAATACACCAAATATAAGATATGTGTTATAGTTAGTATTAATATTTTGATGATGCTTTTTCATCATTTGCAACAAATATTTCACAACAATGCAAGGTCTTGCTAATGGGGTGATGTATGTGAGACATGTATGATGATATGCGTGTCTATTTTTTATTATACATTTTTATTGAAGTATATTCAAATATGAATGAAACACTTCAATAAAATTTTTATAATAAAATATTTTAAAAGAAGATGAAATCTAAGTATCTTTTTCAAAAAAATTAAAAAATTAATTTAAATAAATAAATAATATGCAGTGCCTGGGTTTAGTAAAGGTTTCCCTTTCTCAACCCAGATTTATTTTACTTGGAAAAAAGAAGAAGATGAAGATCAGACTCTCTGGCAGGTGGAAGATGAGGTTTGTGTGCCCCTCATGTCACAGCAGTCACCCCTCCCCAAGATCTAATGTCACAGGGCACAAAAGAGATCCCCATCCCACTATGTTACCTCCTGAAGGTTGACATTGAACTACACTTAAGTTTGCCCTCCTCCCACCCTTTTCATGCAACCATTCTGTTCCAGGCTGAAATGTGCTACATAAAACAGGTCAAGGATGGGTCAAAAGGTATACATTATACACTGAGACTATTTGTGTGTGTGTGACTTTGTTGATAGAGAGGGTTAGGTGGCAATAAGCAGTACAGAGCTTCTCCCTAACATTAGCAAAGCACCTAATTCTCTCATTCCTGCACAGATGCATGAAGGCTTTAGGTCTAATCGACCTGGTAGTGGTCCAGAAAAGGAGAACTTATTTGGTTTTCTTTTCTCAAACTCTCAGTGTTGAACTTTCACATACCACACAGAATCATAAGAGGCACATAGACCTGGATGAGAGCAGAGAGGAACCCAGTACAGTGGGATTAGGAAATGGACTGTCCTCATTTAAATTCCATTTAAAAACATCCCACACTTTCTCTGGAGATCCAGAAGAATCAGGCATTTGGCCTGAACTTGAATTTCTCTTTGCTGTCCTATAACATGGCTTGGAGAATAAGTGAGAAACTCAGAGTCCAGCCATGAGCACTTCTGTTTCTTATGAAGTGGCACTGGGTTATGTGAATTAGCAAGAAGTCTCTTCATTTGATTGGGGGCTTTGTTGTCTCCATGGCAATGTGATCTGTTACCCAGTCTCTGTGTGGAGTGAGGCCCCTGTACCTGGCCAAGCTGGTTGTTCCTGAAAGGTGAAAAGGTGAGGGGGAACCTTGAGGCCTGCTCTAGAACTTTCCTGCAACAGCTCAGCAGGGCTTGTAGAGAGAATCACCTAATCTACATGGAGTTTGGCTCCTTCTATATCTCACCAATTCCTCTAACTGTATTGTTTGATCTGCCCCTCCTCAGTCCATTTCCCTTGTCTGCTCTTTATCCCTTCCCTTTTACCTGTCCAGTTTTCCTCTCATGTTTCCCCTAGCCAATAAATGGATTGTATCTTAACATTTACCTGTTCTCTATATGGGTTATGTGGGTGCAGCCTGAACTGATGGAAAATCAGAAAATACTTTGAGATGTATGAAAATAAATATACAAATTAAAATTACAGCTGTCCTGCAAAATAGGAGAGAAGACATAAAAGTAGTCTGAGGGAACCACTTTGGGACATCTGCAGGCCAGGAAACTGTCATGCACTCATTCAGGAGGAACTGGGGTGCAGAAACAGTGAGGCCAAAGGGAAAACCTTGACTTGATACCCCTGCAAATGGGAATGACACCCATCCCTCACTCCCAACGTGAACAGCCTGAGTAAAACCTGTGGCTGAGTAGTCAACAGAGGAGGGAAAGGACAGATTCCTCTCAGAGAAGAGAAAGTGTGCAGTGGAAGGTTGACTGTGTTTTCCTTTCTGTGAATATAGCTAACATAATTCACTAGCTCAGAATGCGTAGTGGAAATTGAAAGACTCATCTCCAAAGGGTTTGCTGAGGATCACCATTTCCTGGCCAGCTGGGGAAGTGAGGAAGACCGATTGGTCTCTCCTAATTCTTTCTCAGGCACACTAGACCTGATCAGACCCAGTAGAAGCTCCCTGTCACAGTTTTTACTACTTAAATATGACAATATTAAAGTTTTAGAAAAAAACTAAAAATCAAAGAAGAGCTTTGAAATAAAACCACTAGTTAAGAGAGATTGATCAACATAGAAAAATCATCAGCATAAGCAGATTTCTAGTTATCAGCAAAAGATATCCCACACTAAGAAACAGGAAGATGTGGCCCATAGAAAGGAACAAGGCAAGAATCTAATAAGACTCAGGATTTAAGAAAACTAATAAATGATGATGTCCAAAAAACCTCCTTAATCAACTTAAGAAGATGAAGGAAAATATGAATAAAAAGCTCAAGAATATTAAAGTGGCACTGTGTGAGCATAATGAACAATTTGAATGCCTGCAAAAAAAGTAACAGACTTTATGGGAATGAAAGACACAATGGACAAGATTAAAAATACATTAGAGGGGAAATGGGTGTGGCTCAAATGATTGGTCTCCTGTCTACCATATAGGGAGTCCAGGGTTTGAATCACGGGGCCTCCTGGTGAAAGGCAACCTGGCCCATGCAGTGAGCTGGCCTGAGTGGAGAGCTGGCTCAAACAGAGTGCTGGCCCATGTGTAGTGCTGATCCACACAGGAGAGCTGTTCTGTGCAGGAGAGCTGGCCCATGCAGGAGTGCTGACCCATGCAGGAGTGCTGGCCTGCACAGAGAACTGGCACAGCAAGACAACTCAATAAAATGAGACAGAGAGGAGAGATGATAAGAGATGCAGCAGACCAGGGAGGTGAGGAGGTTCAAGAGATTGAGAGTCTTTCTCCCACTCTGGAAGGCCCCAGGATTGGTTATCAGTGCCACATAAAGAGAAGACAAGCAGACACAGAAGAACATTGAGAGAGCAGACAGCAAGTGCAAAAGCAATGAGGGGGAGAAATAAATATATAAGATGAAATTAATCTTAAAAATAAATACATTAAAGGCAGGCATATAGCAGCAGGTTTGAAATGTTAGAAAAATTAATAAATTAATTTGAAGATAGGACATTTGAAATTTAAAAGATAGGGGAAGAGACAGAGAAAAGAATGGAAAAAAACTGAACAGGGTCTCAGGGAACTGAATGACAACATAAAATGGACAAAAATACACATTATGTGTGTTCCAGAAGGATAAGAGAAGAGAAAAGGAGTAGAAAGTATATCTGAGGAAACTGAAAAATTTCCAACCCTTATGAAAAACATGAAAATTAATATTCAAGAAGGACAATATACATCAAGGAGAATAAATCCTAATAGAATAGACATCTATCAGATTGTCAAAGTCCAAAGAAAGAGAGGATTTCGAGAGCAGCAGGAGAAAATCAATGTATTACTTACAAGAGAGCCTTAAAATGGTTAACTGCCTATCTCTCTTCAGAAACTGTGGAGGTGAGATGGCAGTGGTTTAATATATTTAAGGTACTTAAAGAGAAAAACTGCGAGGAAAGAATTATTTTTCCATCAAAACTGTACTTCAGAAATGAAGGCAGATTTAAATTTTTTTACAGACAAACAAAAACTGAGTATGTTACCAAAAGATAGAACCTACAAAAGATATTAAAGGGTGTGTTACAGACTGATAGGAAAAGACAAAGTAAAGAGCCCTGAAGAAGAGTGTAGAAATGAAGAACATAGGTAAAGAAATTGAAAGGGTTAAAAGACAGACAATAGTAAGATATGACAATAGAGAGCCAATGATTAGAATGGATGAAGTAAGACTATTTTAGTAGTAACACTGAATATTAATGGATTGTACTCCACAATTAAAAGACATAAACTGATAAAAATGGATTTAAAATGACCCATCTATTTGTTGTCAACAAGAGACTCACCTTAGACACTAAAACAGAATCAGCCTGAAAGTGAAAGTTTGGAAAACGATATTTGACACTAATAGCAATTTTAAAAAAGAGCAGGTAGTGATATGAATAGAGAATAAAATAGATTTTAGATGCAAAGCTGTTATAATGATGAGATAGGATACTATTTATTAATAAAAGGGATGATTCACCCAGAAAAAATAATAATAAATATTTATGCACCTAACATAAGTGCCCCAATATACATGAGACACACACTGTCAAAACTGAACTAAAAGTTTGATCTTTGAAAAGATCAACAAAATTGATAATCCCTTAGCCAGATAAACAAAAGAAAAAGAGAGATAATGCAACTAAATAAAATAAAAAGTGAGAAGGGTGACATTACCACTGATCCAGCAGAAATAAATGAGATCATAAGAGGATAATATGAAAAAATATATGCCAATAAACTAGATAATATTGATGAAATGGCAAATTTCTGGAAACATATGAACAAAGCACACTGAACTTAGAAGAAATAGAAGACCTCAACAAACTGATCATGAGTAAAGAAATTGAAACAATCATCAAAAACCTCCTCAAAATGAAAAGTCCAGGATCAGATGGCTTCACAGGTGAATTCTACCAATCATTTAAGGAAGATCTTAAACCAATCTTACTCAAACTCTTCCAAAAAATTGAACAGGGTCAAACACTAAGAAACTCATCCTATGAAGCTAACATCACTCTGATACTAAAGCCAAATAAAGATATTATGAAAAAAAGAAAATTA
>JAQZBX010063844.1:0-16608 GCA_029593785.1 Cabassous unicinctus
GGTCCATTAGCAAATATTTTTATGTTGTGATAAATTATATATCCCTTTGCAACCTCAAAACTGTGGGAAGTTGGATAACCAGGTCTCCTTGTGTAGAGTTATTGCCATCAATGGAAGCAATATTACTGACCTAAAGTTCCCCAGCATGATCTTTTTCAACACTTTCTCATGCTGTCCCCTGGGTTTTTTGGAACAGCTTTTCCATCAGTTTCTCTTGATCTTCTGCTTCCACATCATCAGTTCCTGGTGACAGTCCAGACACAGAGAAAGGGATAAGAATCCTCCATGCTTCCTTAGCTCTGTATCAGCACAATCAACTTCTAACTATCTGTAAAACTGGCCAGTGATGATTACGACAGAATAACCCATGAAATTTTCTACTCCTGGAGGATGGATGCAGTTTGGGGACAACTAAAATGGAGGATAACAATGTGTGAGTGTTCTAAGTTCTAGATGTGGAGTTCTGATCTCCTAATCATCTTATTGAGTAATTTTGTGCATCTTATCACTGATGAAATAATGGTCAATCTACAATGAGAAGGACAATAAAAACAATAACTACTAACAACTTTTGGACACTTAATTTGTTTCAGTCAGTATTCTAAGGATTTTGCCTGTATTATCTCATTTAATCTTTGCAATACCCTCAAATTTAAAATGTATATTGATGAGGAAACAGTCTCCAACACTTGAATATCTGTGAACATTGGGTGATGGAGTAGAAATCTGGCAAGAGCGTGAGAGGAATATGGTTGTTATTGTATGCTGGGGTATTAAGAACTAGGAAGATTATCAGTATGGTACACCACAGGGCGTACTAACAATTTGAGAATCTGAGTGTCTTTTGGCCCCAAGAATGGAGCAAGTGGAAAGAACAATAGTGGAGACAGGTTTTTCCTCTATTAAGCTCAAAGATATTCAGAACTCATTACAGTATTGACTTGAAGGGAGTGGCAGTATATTAGAACAGGTTAATTTTAGCTTATCAATAGAAATGGAATGTTTGAAGTCAGAGAATACATAGGAATGCATACTAGTTACCAAGCACAGAATCAGATTAAATGGGAGAAGGGAACTGGAGAATGTCTACATTTTTCCAGATAATTAGAATGGAATGAGCCAAGAACTCAGCTGAAATTTGACAGAATGAAGCAGAGGGTCCAACCCTCTGAACTGAGCATGAAACACACTCAATTGCCTTGGCAATGCCCTCTTGATCCTGATATGAAAACACATGCAAATGGAATAAATGTGAAGCAACATTTGGTCTAGCTAGCTTCATTTTGAGGGATAGCATTTGGAAAGTTTGATAAGAGTTGGAGTACCAGACAAAAGGTGGAAAGGGGAAAGAATGAATGTTTAAAACATTAAATTGAGCTTCCTATTGTTTTTCTTATTGACTTGGCTGCACTGAATGCCAATAATTCAAGTAGCCCCATCTCCATGTTGTCTTGTATGTTCTACCAGCTCACATTGCTGCCTGGAGGAACTTGGGCTGGAAAGTGGTACAGCTTCTTTTCCTGGGACCACTGAATAAGGGTCGACCAAGATCCTGGTTGTTGAGATTGGCTGCCTTTGCCGTACATCACCCAAAAGAGCTAAGCCCAATAGAAGGGAAATGGATGTAGGACTATAAGTAAACACAGATTTTTAATTTGAGGATCCAAAATGATTTAGGTGCCAAAGATACAGAAAGGAAGAAAATGAAATCCCTACTTTCCAGAGCACCTAGAACAGTGCTAGAAATTGATGAGTTAAGAACAAACACAGCACCTCTTGATTGATTTAAAATGGTTTGAACCTGAGAAGTCTCTTAAAGAAACATAATACGTATAATGCATCTGAAAGCATAAGCTTCCAGTATTCAACTTTTTATTGTACAGTTATTTGATATGAATGTGAGACTTGAGATGCGTATTCTAAAAAATTGTATTCAAGACAGATGTATTATTTGTACAACCATTTTTTTTTTTCTGTAATGAAATGAGACACTCAGTGTTTATGAATGTCTCACTAATGAAGTCATTTGGATTAGATGCTTTGGTATAAATGCCCAGGCAGCCAGCAACTTGAGGTCAAGCTGCTTTACTGTAAAAAAGTGAATAAATGTGTTTTATTTATTTTACTTTTATTGTTACTTGTTTCTCAATAAATTTGAAAGTTTAATGGGAAGAACAAATTGGATAACATGTGTCCTCTTCCCAACTTTGCCATTAGAAAGCCGAGTGACCTGAGGCAGTATCACTGGATCTCTCTAGGTCTCATTTTCCTCCTTTGTAAACTGATGAGCTTGTGCTAGAAATCTGTAATTTTGTAAATAGCAATATTCATTTGGCTTTCTCCAGTGAAAGGAATGCAGAGGAGAATAATATTAAAAAGACATGCATACAAGACATTTGGATAAGATCAGGGTTTGAACATAAAGACAATCGCCAAAGAACCATCGTATATATTGTTAGTTTTTCTTCCCCTTGGCTTCCTGTCTACTTTGTTGCCCTTTCCCAACCTTTGGTTGGTCTTGTTGGATTTGGTCACTGTTCTAAATTGTCATCTTCTTTTCCCCAATTCACTGACTGGACCCTTTGGAACTGTAAATCTTAAACTTTTTTGGAATTGTAGCTCTGGTTTGTGATGCACGCCCTTTCCCCAAAAGTTCAGTATGCCCTCTATTTATTTTTTAATACTAAACCTTGATTTATATTCAGGTAAGACTTTCTGCAGTACTAGTGCAGAAAATCTTTGGTTAAGCCCAAGTTAGCATCTTAAAGAAAGATCCCTACTTGGTTTCACTGTTTCATTCATTAATACATTTTCATTCATTCAACAAATTATTGAGTGCCTTCCATATGCCAAATTCTGTGCTGGGCACTATGAATTATGGTGAGCAAGACAAAGGATTTCATCATTAATCGTGGTAAGTACATTGATTTTATAGAACCACAGAGCAAGAGATAGATACATAATCTAGAATTTAATTCAAATGTAGGCTCAAAAGCTTACTGTAGGAAGTAAACTCTAAACTGAGTCTTTAAAAATATATTTAAAGTCAGAGACCAGTAAGAAAACCAGAAACTACTCTAAGTGCTTCAAATAGAGAAATATTAATATAGGGAATTGGTTACTATGGTGATAGAAGAGCTGAGCCACCAAACTCACTATGTTAAGGCAGTCCTAAGATTAGCAAAAGCAGGGACGCCACTACCACCCCTGTGGCTGAAAGGACAAAAGAAAGGGGTATATTATCACCCGGAATTAGCGCAGCGAGGATAATGCTGCTGCTAATAATAATAGCACCTTGTAAGTGCTGATTATGTTCAGGAGACATTGCCTGTGGCAGAGTAAGTGTTTGTCAGTGAGTGAGTGAGTGAGTGAGTAAGAAAGACAGAGACAGAAAGAGAGAGAGAGACCAAGCCTCTTCTCCCTATCCTTCCAGTCTTCTGCCTGAGCCTGCCGTTGACCAAACCTACCTGGAAGCCAGTGGGTTGGCAAAGGAGCTTAGGAAATAGTTTCCAAGAGAATGGATCTGAGAATAAAAACGCAAATGGTTGACCCAATTCATTGGCCAGTCAAAAGCTACAGGTGTGGATTTGATGGTTTGAGTTGGTGGTGGTAAGAGAAGAATATAATATGCAGAGGTATCAGCATAAGCAAAATACCAGGAAAAGGAATAGCCTGGAATGTCCACAGAACCTGAGTCAGTAGTAAATGCTGGAATGGCAGGTAGACAGCTGACATGGCAGGCTATTTATGACTCATGAAGGAGCTGGCCATCTACCCAGTAGGCAGTGGGGAGCCACCAACAGTAGGGAAGTAGCAAGGCCATACTTGTATTTTAGGTCACTTGGTCAGCTTTGTAGACTCAGGATAATTTTGAAGAAGCAAAAGTCTACTAATTTCCTTGCCACCAATATTTTCCTCTTCAAATTCATTCAAACAAGAAGCAATAAGAAAATGGTACTGGAGGGATGGATAAAAATTTAATTGTCAGGATGACTGGATATGCAGGTGAGGGAGGCCAGGGACAATACCCCAGTCTCTAACCTCAGCTGAGCAAGGCATGGTGGTATTACCAAATAAGGTTAAGTATGATTTGGGGTGCCCATGGCACATCTGAACATATAGAGGTCAGTAGTTGAGTGAGAAGTGAACCAAGACTTTCTGAGGAAAAGATTTAGAGCCTTCAAAGGAAAAAAATGAGATGACAGATTCAGGTGTGGTTGGATTTGGTGATGGGAGATGACCTTGTTCCAGGTCATTTTCAGGAGAAAAAGGAATAGAAACTAAATTGTGGTGGATTAAAAAGCAAAAGGAGGAAGCGGATGTGACTCAAGCAATTGGACTCCCGTCTACCATATGGGAAGGCCCCAGTTTTGATTCCCATTACCTCCTGGTGAAGGCAAGCTGGCTCGCGCCACAGAGAACTGATGGCCCATGCCATGGAGAGCTGGCGCAGCAAGATGATACAACAAAGGGAGCCACAGAGGAGAGACAGTGAGAGACGCAGCAGACCAGGGAGATGAGGTAATTGAGTGCCTCTCTCCCGCAATGGAGGTTGCGGGATCGGTTCCCGGTGCCTCCTAAAAGAGAAAGATGAGAAGAAAAGACAAGCAGACATGGAAAGAACAGACAGTGAATGGACACAGAGAGCAGACAGTGAGTGCAAACAACAACAAGGCGGGGGTGAGGGTGGGGATAAAGCAAAAGGAAGGCAAGAAAGTAGCAACAGTGGATGTAGACACCTCTTTTGAGAAGTTTGAATCAAAGGGGAGAAAAGATGGGATGGAATCCAAAGTGGGTATGGGTTATACTTGTAGGATGGGTGAGATTTGAGAGTATTCGTGGTCAGGTGGGAATATCCAGAGATGAGGGGACTGAATGCTAAAGTCAGGCCTGGCAAAACATGGAAGAATTTTCCACAACTGTTTCCCAGAGAACTGAGCTTGTGCTCTGAAGACAGTGTATTTGGAATCCCAGCCTTTGACAAACCATCTATGTAGCACTTTCTAGTTACAAGCAGAAAGTACTTCTATTATTGCATGTAGCGATTTCAGAAAATAGACACTAAATAAAAACAGGTGTATGGCTCTTTAAAACCTTCATGGTATTTTGAAACTTTCAGACTGGGTTTGAAATTCCATTTGGGCTATATATATGTGTGTGTGTATAATATATATATATATATTATATACTCATGCATACAAGCATATATACATACACATACATATATAAATACAAATATACACACATATTTGTCTATGTTACATTTCCTCTGGTAGAATCCGTATTAGGAATCTGAGGCACAGAGCAGATGTGACTCACCAAACCTTGAATAATCCACATGTGATTTAAACCCTGGTCCTCTGGCTTCCGATTCCTAGGGCCATGTTTAACAGACTTGTCATTCTCACGGATTGATACGTATATAACTCCCCCTTTACTTCCTGGTTCACCAGGCCTTTAAGCCTCAGATGTGGGGTTCTCTCTCCTGGCACCTCTAGTGTTCCAGGTGGTAAGGGGTTTCCTTGTGGAACATAGAGACGTTCTCATCTTACAGTGGAAGCTCCTCCCCTCCCAGCCTTCTGTATTCTTTCATGGTGGCTTCACCAGATTCTGCCCTGAAACTTTCACTAACCTCAGCTCTTCCCCTCCACACACAGCAGAGATGCCTCCCGGCTCCTCATTCTTGCAGCCTTTTTCTCATGGCTACTTTTGCAAACGCTCTCATCTTTTTCCGCTACAAATTTCTTCCAGTTTTTGAATCCAGTATATCCAAAAGTCACAAATTTCTTCCCATTCCAGTAAAACCCCTGCCAACCAACTGCTCTTTGGAGCCTCACAGACCCTAGGGGGTCTATTGACTCAGTCACTTACCAACTGGAGCCAGCTGAGCAAGTTACTCAGACTTATTGAAGCTAATAATACCTCATAGAGTTGCGTGTTTCAGGAGATAAAGTATGTAAAGGACCCAGCTCAGTATCAGGCTTAATAACTCTTAGCTCCCTTCTCTTACCAGAGTGGCCTAGAGCTCTTCTGCCCATTTCCCAGCACATAGCACAGTAATATAATTAGCAACATTAGTATATCTAAAAGGCAATTACCATTTAATTTGCTCTGGCCCCAGCCAGCCTGAAGTCCCTCTCCATTCACTTCTAATTTGGGGTTTGGGGGTTTTAGTCCTACCTTTGCTGGTCACAAAATCACTGCCTTTAGAGAGAAGTGAAAATAACTTTAGGTAGCCATTGATTACAAGATAAAAGGTCTGGTAATCCCTCTGTTTTATTCTCTATAAAAATGCAAATATCAAATTGCTCCTAGCCAGTGAACAAATCAGACGTTTTCAAATGGGGTCTTTTCTGTGAGTTAGTGAATTATCTGCTCTATTAGACTGGTTCCGCTCTTTAGAGGCGTGCCCTCCCGCGTATGCTCTGTACCGATCTTCATTAAAATAAATTAGTGCCCTTGTGTAGATTCAACTCTTAGAATCAAATTTCAGGCATCTCTTTTTTAGAGGACATTTTCTATATTACATACTCAATTTAAAGGAGTAAATGCCCTTCCTCTCTGCCTGTGAAGTTTGTTTATCTTAGCGCTACTGTGAGAGCCTAATGTCCACATGAAGGCAGTGTGCTTTATTTCTCCTCCTCTGGCCCTACATGGCATAAAGTAACAGCAGTCTCTAATTAAGAGGAATCCAAGGTACTTTGAGATTTTGAATCCAAATCTTTAATATTAGAACTGCACATGTGCATTTGAGGAAACTTCGATTGGTTTAAGTCACACGGAAACCATTTACATCTGAACCACTTTACATGCGATTGCAAGTTAAAGTAAATTCTAAATAACTTTAGCAGTTAGTGATTTGGAAAACAGCCTGGGCCATATAAATTCTCCCTTAGTTCTTTTTCTCTTATATCTTAAGCCAAAGTCAATGGAGCCATAGAGAACCTTTGAACCTCTCTGTTCTCAAGTGACCTCAGTCAAGTTGGATTGGCATGGCCAATGTTTGGTTTTCAAAGGAGATTTTTTTCTTTTCCTCTTGAAGTGTCCACATCACAGTTACCTTCCTTGGCGGAGGATGTGGTATTGCTTCCCGGGCTCTCTTGGCTCTGGGCCATGTCTTTGGCTCTGAGAAATGGACTTTCTGCCATAACAAGGTCATCGGTCCTGCTCTCAGGAATCATTGGGGTTGGCACTCAGATTTCTTTGCACTGCTTCATCAGTCAGTTGGCTTTGCTTCCTCTTCCTTTTCCCTTTCAAAAACAATGCTTGAAAGCAAGGGGCCTGGAGTTCAATGCCACCTCTTCCTGCTGGTTAGGACAAGTGGCTTAATTTTCCCAAGCTTCAGTTTCCTTTACTGTGAACTGGGGATTAAAATTAGCATTGCCCACAGGGAACCCTCCCTTCTCTGAACGTTTTGTTCTTGTACTCAGGACCAAACAGTTTGTTACACTGGATTATTCATTATTATGTATTGATTATTAGCAAGTTGTTTACTAAAAGTATAAATAGTATTTCATTACATTAGTGTGTTCTTACTAGACTGTGTGCATCTTAAAGGCAGGGACAATGGCTTACACTCCCATGTGCCATCCTTAGAGTCCAGGGCCATCCTGGGCATTCAGTAGGGTCTCAGTAAACAGTTGAGTGCTGTGTTATGAAGGTATGTGTTTAGCCCAACTATTCATAGTTAACAAAGGAAGGGATTATCATCAGTTAAGCAGATACTCACAAAAATTAATTTCATTCCTCTGACATTTTAATACGTGCTATTTTTCTAGTTTAGAAGTGACCCTGAAGGAAAAATTGCCATATTGTTTTACACTTTTCCCCCTAATGCAAAGGAAAATATTGTGTTTGCTAATCCTTTGAAGAGAAAATGTTTGTATAAGACTTTTTTTTCTAAAACTTTTTTTTTTTTGCAATTAGTCATTAGCTCTGAGAAGTCGATAAATTTGCCCGTAAATTGTTACTGTCTGTGTGTATTTGAGAAATGGCGTCTCAAATTGAGGTGGGTTATATGTTGCCCCCAGTTTATAGTGCTTCTTCTCTGCTCTACAAATTTACTCCAGACTATCATTGTGACATTGCTTAAATACTATCAGAAATGGGGAGCTTACTACTGCTGGAAACAGCCTTTTTTAATTTCAAGTAAGGCATCTTGAACTGGTTTGCAGAATACTTAGAGATCTTTGAGGTGTAAAAGGCAGAGAATTGAGTAAACATCCATATATGTATCATTAAAAGTTTAGAGATTTGGTCATGAGCATATACACTCCCTTTTTTCCCTCTTTCCTTCTCAAGTATTTTCTATCATCTTACTTTGTGTTCCCAACAACCCCAAGAGATCATTGGAACAGGTAAGACTGTGCCTGCTTCACAAAAATGGGAAAGAAACTACTTGCCACATTACCACCTTTATTCTTAATTTGTCATTTTGTTATTTGGAAATCTTAATTGTCAGTCAGACTACCCACGTCTTTATTATTACTTTTTTAAATAAGCGGAGAGGGGTAATTTTGACCACTGGCTACCTTTTCCTTCTGCCAGAAATTTAATTTTATTTTATTTTCATGGTGGTTAAAAACCGTATTACATTGTATCTAGGAAATTGCATTATAGTGCTATAAATAAATTTCTGAGAACTTTTAATTAAGTGATGATACCTAGTGCTTTCTCATCATAGTTAAGTGCCCTGGAGATGATAAAATAATTCTCTTGGGAAGCAGTTCTGTTTTCAGTAACTCGTCACTGGAGCAAGCAGAATTCTACTGCAGACCTTCTTTGATCTGCTAGGATGATACCAGTTGATGATTTTGTCAACATAGTGGATTAAAACAAGAAATCCAGGTCTTCTTAGTAAAGGCACCTTAAAGGTTTCCTGAACACCTAATTACTTAAACTGAAGAGAAAAGGACATTTGAGATGAGTGATTTGCCATATACCATGAAGCCATCTGCAGACATGCTAGAGATCACCGCTTGTACCATTCTAATCCTTGTGAGCTTTGTTGGAAACACATGTTTATTTTATTCTACAAGGAAGTGTATCACTGGACACCTACAGACATCCTTTCTTCTAATTTTCAGTCTCATATTTGTCCATCTTATTAAAAACTTGGTGGTGAATGTCATGAAAATTGTTTATTCTTCTGGTTTCATGCTGGATTCAGCTGGCTGTAAAGTTCTGCACTTCACAGCGGCCCTGACGACATCACTGGCCATCTGGTTCCTGTCACACTTTGCATTGCTTTTCCTCCGTAAGCTTTACCAAGTTGTCCACCCCTTGAGTGAGGCTCCAAACCTAGACCATCAGAAGCATTCCTTAAAGGTGGTTTCTGCTCTTTGGGTGGCTGGTGTGGCAGTATACATCCCAGTCTTAATTTATACCAGAAAAGCAGAGTACCGGAATGCAGGAAATGATACCGACCCTTCGTCTACTAATAGGATTTACATGGATTGTCTCATTGACTTTGGAAACAAGCAGGTAGAATTTTACTATGGGAAAATATTTTTAGCTCTTATTGATATTCTTCCTTTAGCCATGTTATTCTTTGTGTGTTTCTATATGTCTTTCCTCCTTTGGGAGAGAAAGAAGATGACATATGGTGACATCTGGATTGGAGATGATGATTCAGAAATTGAAATCCTTAGAGGGGCCAAGTTCTGTATTTTATTAATGTTGCTGATCACTCCACTTTGGATTTCTCACTTTATCTTAGTCTATTTCTTGAAAGACTTGGCAGAGTATGTCTTTATTCCAGCTGTTCTCACAGCCCTCTCTTCAGGCTTCTCTGCTCTCAGTCCTTTCCTGCTAATGTTGGTAAATTACAAAGTGAAATTAGTGTCTTCATGTGGTGCCAAAGAGGGAAAATCTACAACACAGCCTGCTAATGTTGTTCTTTCTCCATACACTTAATGACAAAATAACTCAATTTTAATTATTGGGAAGCTGACCCCCTCGTAGGGTAGAGCTAAAGTTTTCACCTCCCTCATCAACAGTTTCTGAAAGGGGAACTAGGAAATTGATGCCTCTTCAAAAATAGATTTCTGAGGGCAACTGTGCACGAAGAAAATATATAAACACTAAGTTATTGTAACTTAAAAAAAATTAGTAATCATGACATTTGTTATGTAGGACAATAGCAAAATTTTCAATGTAGAGATCCTAAAGTGACTCAACATTGATCTGAGTCTGGAAAGGAACGCCACATAACTAACATATATGAAGTATTCACTGTGTGAAGGTGTTGTACTAAAGACAACATATTGACAATGAGGATAACACTTCCTAGCTGAATTCTAAAAGGTACTTCACAGTAATCTTATGTTTTCTTCTTATGTTTTTCTTAAAATGCTTCGACATGTTGGAAGTACATTAGTTAAGTATGCAATGCTCAGTTTTTACACATATAATAATAGTACCTCACTTAAGCTAAAAGATTTCATTCACTGTCCTTTTCCCTAAGTGTCTTTAGTAAATTAGCGTTAGGAAAAAAAGCATTAGATTAAATAATTAGTGCTTGCTAAATTATACTCTGTGTGTATGTATAGATATATGAATATTTGCTTACTACAGCTATTTAGCCCACTAGCCTTGCAACTCCTAAATATATATAAGTATACTCGTTTCTTCTGAAAAAGGACTTTTATTTTCTAGAGAATTTATCCCCTCTTTTGTGTTTTGGATTGGTATATTTACAAATTTCATGAATGATAAAAATCCTCACAATAATTTGATGTCTGGATGTGTATTCAATAAAAATAAGCACTTTGTATTTCTAATTAAAGCACATGGCTAGGTTTTATTTTTCATAGTTAGCTAGTATAGCCATTTGGACTGCTTTGGATACAATAAGTAATAATTTTAAATATCTTAGACATACATGTTGTTTAATGATGACATTTTAGGCTAATTCTTATGAGGATCTTGCATTTTTTGTTTTCTTCCATATTAGTAGACTTGGGGTTTATTATACTGCAATTCTAGTGAATGGATAGTCCTGAATTGAAATTTCTGCTCTACAAATATAAACCTGGATCTCATTAACAGGAGGGACTTAGAACATCTTTGCTGCCATGAGATGCTATGGAGAAAGAAAATCTTAAAAGTAACCAAGGCCCCAAATCTGGAGGGATTTGTGGGCCAATGTCTGTCCCTTATATAGTTCAGGGAATTAAAAAAAAAAAACAGATTTAAGATTTCTGGGTGGTCTTCATGGGAAAATGCTTAGTTGAGTCCACTGAGGCAGTTTAATCAGAGGGTCACTAGGCATGGATCCTGTGTAATGAAGTTAACATCTGGGAAAAGTGGGGATGTGGGGAAGAGGTCACCATCATTTAATTAAATGCAGATGTAGCTGGGGCTGGGAATAGCTGTCGCTCTTAGGCAGAGGTTCTCAAACTGTGGTCCCAGGAACAGCAGGATCAGCATCACCTGGGAACTTATTAAAAATGCAGATTCTTAGCTCCTATACCAGACCTGTTGAATCAGAAGCTCTTCCTCCTGTAATCTGTGTACTAGTGGGGCTTCTAGGTGATTCTCATGCACACTAAAGCCTGAGATTCACTGATCTCAGGTTGCTCTGAAGTTTAATCTCACAATCGGGTGCATGAGAATGAAGCCAGGATAATGGACTCCTGTTGTCTTCAGTGCTCCCCATGCATATTGCTATCATGTATACTTGTCTCTAAAATGGGAATCAGAATTCTCATCCGTGCTTTATATGCTTTCAATAATAATCACCAAACAAATCCACTGTAAAAAATTAACTAATCTTTGCAAAATCAAGAGCAAAGTATGACCACTTCACACGCTCCAAGAATTTGAAACTTGGATTTGGAAAGTTTTCCTGTACATAACTGAGCAAGGGATCCAGTTGCCAAGTTATTGCAAAGTTCCTTTCCAGAAGCCGGAACAAGAAATGGCTGGCTTAAGCCCATTCTCAACTTCCCAGTGCTAGAAATGTTTCCTTTCTCTTCCTAGATATTTTCTGTTTGAAACTCATTAGGTCAAAGTGTTTGTCCTTGTGGAGTTGGTAAGTTTTAGTCAATGAGAGAGTAAATCATCTGCTCACTGAATGAAAAATATTCCAGTTCTCTTTTTAGACTATTTTTACTTTAGTTCTCCCCCTTAACTTCCATGATTTCATTCAAGTTCCTGGTGGAATCACGATGGCAGATGAAAAGAGGATAAGGAAAGGTCAACAGAGATTGTTATGGTAGCAACCTGAAGAGGAGTAAACAGCAAAACTCATCAGGGACCATCCCAAGGTCTTGGTTCGGTTTCAAGGTCATTTCCCAGTGCCATCTCAGATTGCACAGAATCTTTGTTAGAAGGTCATCTATTTCTCCTTTCCAATGCAAGATTCTCTTCTTCCTCCCTGACAGAGGATCTTTCCAAGCCTCTGAACAATTTTTTTTTGGCTGGGGTGGTTGTAATTGTATAAAGCAGTCCATTCCATTAAAGTCTGTTCAGCATGACATTATTAGGAAGTATTTGCTGAAATTGGTGTCCCTGAAACCTCCCCTAAGATTTACCTTTGAAGTCAAATCCTCCTTTTTACCTGATGGCTTTGTAGATTCTTAGAGAGAAGAGAGTTTTTCTCTTCTCCAAGTTAGATATGTCTTTAGCTGTACTTCATGAGACAGAGTTTTCCAACCATTGATTGAGCTTCCTTACTCTGCTTAGGTACACTCCAGTTTGCCTATGCCTTCCTAAGAAAATGGCACCCAGAACTGAACACAGTATTTTTTCTTTTGTTTTGTGTTTGTATTTTTTTCAATTGTACATTTTTATCTTCTCTTGTGCAGCTACTGTGAATGTAGATGCTTTCCTCCTTACTTCCAAAAAGAATTTTAAGTGTTAAACTCACTTCAAATCATACACACAGATTAAACAGTATATAAAATATGTGTATTTAGCCTAGGCTTAAAAACTGTGGTCTTTCCCAGCTCCAAAGTTTCAGTTTAAGGCAGTTCATTCTCAGTATTTCAATTTAAAAAATAATGAAATAACCAACAAATCATTTGTAAGAGTTTTCAACTATAAATTAGGGCTCAAAACTATCAAAAGACCAACCTTTAGAAATATTTGTCAGAACAAGGTTTTCTAGAGATATTTGTCAGAACAAGGTTTTCTAATACCGTGTTGTCTTACTTGCCTTCTTAAGAAAACTTAAGGAAAGCTGGTGATATAAATTTTTATTTGAAGGTAAAGCTGAAATATTAAACCAACTGGATATGGAATATAATGTTTTATAGACCAGTTCACAGCTATCTGTGGGTTAGTGTTGGGGACTGAATCATGTCCCCCACAGGACATGCTCAAGTCCTAAGCCCCAGCTGTGGGGTGAATTCACTTGTAAAAGAGATCTTCAATTACTAAATCCCAGTTCTGTGGGGTTCTGACACATTTGTGTATAGTATCTTGTATTT
Source organism: Cabassous unicinctus (assembly GCA_029593785.1). Taxonomy (NCBI): domain Eukaryota; kingdom Metazoa; phylum Chordata; class Mammalia; order Cingulata; family Chlamyphoridae; genus Cabassous; species Cabassous unicinctus. The sequence goes on from JAQZBX010063844.1 coordinate 13,434, forward strand.
AGGATCTATTAAGATGAGGCCAAATGGAATCAGGGTGAGCCTTAATCCACTATGACTGGAGTCCGTATAAACAAGAGGAAATTCAGATGCAGTCAGTCAGTAGAAGCCAGAGGAGAAGACAGAAGACAGATGGCTATGTGACAGACGTGGGGATTCGGGGATTGAGTTATTGCTGGCATACCACCACCAGAATGCTATGGACTTCAAAGAAAGCCTGATCTGACTGACAAGTTGAGTTTGGACTTCTAGGCTCCAAAACTATCAGACAATAAATTCCTGTTGTTTAAGCCAACCAGTCTGTGGTATTTGTTACAGCAGCCCCTGCAAACTAAGACAGTAAGGTATGTTGGGTATACAAAGGTCTATATGCTTTTCTTTAATGATGATGATTATGCCTCACACTTCTGTTCAGACTACTTGAATAAAAAAAAAAGAAAAAATTGTTTGGAGTTATGTTTTGTGAACATCCAGAACAGTACAATTCAGGGCTAAGGACATCTATGGAATTCTGACCTAGATGTTTCTAAGATATACCCATGTTTCAGGGCAGTCCTGTGGCAAACCGGAAGAGCTCCGAACTCGTTAGCTGGAAATGTCTTATCTGCTCTGGCTTTGCCGCTGCTTAGTAGTATATAACCCTGACCAAAAGTTGCTAAGTTTTGCCATCTGTAAAATAGGAAGTTTGTGATTGCAAATCATGACACTCACACTCTGCCCTCCCTGAAGAGTTGTAATAAATAAAATCAGATAAGTAGACTTTGAAGGTAACTTGAAAAAAATATTTCATACGGATGCAGTGTTACTTTGCCATTGAAGTTCTGGCAAGCTGAAACAAGGGAGAAAGTACTCGACTTAAATTCAGAAGCCCTGGCTGTGTGACTGTGAGATAATCATAGAACCTCTCTGAACCTTGGTTTCCCTATCTCCACAAAGGAGATTATAAAGGTCTTTGTCTCCCAGGGTCTTATAAAGACAGAAGACGTGAGAGAGTGTATATATAAAATCACCCAAGCCCTGACCCTGCTTCAGAGTTTTGCTTCACAATTTTTTTCTGTGGGAGCTCCCCTCTGGGTGGGTGGGGAGGAAATGCAGTACCCCATCCCCAGGAGTTGTTGTAGGCACAATATATTACATTGACATCTCCTGTTTAATATTAAACAGTCACTTGCATTTTTTCCAAACATGCCAGAAAATTTGGTATTCCAGGAAGATGGGCTCTATTTACACTCTGGCTTTGGAAATACCCCCCTGACTACCTCTTCCTGGCCCTCACCCTTTGATACCCATTTTTAGAAGAAAAATATGACAATAGGGACTACATCAATGTTTTCCATCTTTATATGGTATCCAACTACAAACCAGTGTTGTCTGTGCTATAACACTGCCTTTCTCCTCACCCCTACAACCTATTCATTCCCTGGGTAACTCTCCTCAGCCTACAGCTTTCAGCTTAGACCTCACCTTTTCCAGGCAGACTTCCCTCATTTCTCAGGCTCCTGTTTCATTTTTTCTCAGCAAGTACCACATTGTAATGCAATGGCCTGTTTTCTGGTATGTATCCCCTTGCTCTGTATGTTCCACACTGCTGGGACATTCAGAAATATTCAACAAGTGAAGAAGTGGATGAAATCTACAGAGCTTGTGCTCCCCCCCCACCCGCCCCGATCTGTATGTACTTCTTGGCTCTCCTTCGTTTACTTCTTTCCAGTAGAAATTTCTTGCCTCTATCATTTTTCTGCTTCGGGACTAGGCATTTAGTGACTGCCATGCTTCTGGCCACTGTTGAATCAAAGAGCGAAAGAAACTGAATCCAACATTTGGAATGAGTTTCTTCCTTGCCAGTCGTGCTACTTAGCCAACTGGGGACACTGTTTCATATATTCCAACTTTTTTTTCCTACCCAAGTCTCCTAGTACTTAGTTTGTGGTTTTTCGGAACTCTCATTATATTGGAGAAAGTAAGTCCACTGTCCATGTGCAGGCTTTAAATTGAAAATTAATCCCAGTACTAATTTGGCAGGTGTGTGTGTGTGTGTGTGTGTGTGTGTGTATGAAGCTGCTGTGTTTTAAGAAGTAGATTAAAGAGTCAAGAAATGAATTGTGATGCATATCAATTAAGGTTACCTCATCACCAAGTGTATGTACTCATTTATTTTGACAAGCCCAACTTATTTTTAATTACCAGACCTCATAGTATGCTGGTAAATGTAGCAATAGTGACTTTGGCAGAAAAGGAGAAATCTGTGTAATGTGAGCCTTCAAAATGAGTCCATGCTGACTCCTTGTAAAATGAAGTGAGGCAATGCATTTTTAAAAGAATTTCAGTAGAGCAATTTATGTGATATGTGACTATAGTCACAAATCAGTGAGCCCTTTATGAGCCAAGCACACCAGAATGTATATGTTAAAAATGGTACAGTTCCTCAAAGAAATTATGTTGGCTGCTCAAAGCATTTTCCAGTGATCTGCCATTTCCCAAAACATCTTTTGGAAGTCTTCATATGGAATTATCTTCAGTGTCAGATTTCAAGTCACACACACACACAAAAAAACTAAAAATACCACCTAAAGTTAACAGTTTGGAGGTATGGTGGAGGCTAGCTTTTTAATTTCTTGCCTAAATTTTGTCATCAGATTTGACTCCTGGCTACTTTGAACTATTTCCCAAATGGAATCTTCCCTTGAAGGAAGCAGCTGTGCCATCTGTGAGGTCATTAGGAGGAGGTGACATAGTGTTGATGGACCCATAAGGGGCATGAGCCCCTCACACGCACTTTAGTAGGTACTGGAGGCACTTCTGTTCTTGGCAATGTATCAACATTCTTTGACAGCAGAAAAAATCCCACAGGCATCTAATATAGTTAATGCTCATTATTTCTCCTCAAGTGGGGGCATCAGTTTAGAGTTCAAGTAAGATTTCTCCCAGTGTCTTGAGCACATCAAAAGAGGGGGCCAAGGTAGAACCAGCAGCTTCTCTACTGCCTGCAGGTGCCAGCGACCCTGTGCTGTATCCCCACTTTCTAACATTTTTTCTTCTTTCCCACCCATAAATTTTCCTACCCAAATTGGGGCAAGTAAATCATTAGAAAATGTTTCCTTTATCTTTAGCTAGTCTCCCAACCCCCTGACCAACCTTCATTTTCACCTGTCCCCTCGCCAAAAAAAAAAAAAAAGAA
>JAQZBX010063845.1:0-16609 GCA_029593785.1 Cabassous unicinctus
TCAGGCCGGCGTGCCCTCACAAGGAGGCCCCGGGACGCGAACCCGGGCCTCCCACACGGTAAACGGGGGCTCCATCCACTGAGCCACACCCACCTCCCTGCCATGTCTTTTATCTTTGAAACTCCAGCCACCAAGGGGCGGGGCTCAATGCCCTACTGACATGGCCCAATCAAAGCCCTAATCATAATTTAATCACGCCCAGAGGAACAGACCAGTTTACAAGCATAATCCAATATCTATTTTTGGAATTCATAAATAATGCCAAACTGTTACAAAAATGATGATATTTCACGAATTCCATTGTTGCAGTTGAGATGTTAGTTGTCTGTCTAACTGCTGTTTGTCAGAGGTATCTCTCTTTTCTCTCTGACAGCATTTAAATTTCTTTATCTTTGGTGTTCTGTGGATTCACCATGATGCTTCTAGGTATGGTTTTGTTTTATTTATTCTCCTTAAGATTCATTGTATTTCTTGAATTGAGCTTTGGTTTATTAGTCAGGATTCTCCAGAGAAACAAAACTGACAGGAGATATATGTATAAATATTAAGAGATTTATTCTAGGAATTGGTTCACACAACCATGGGGATTGGCAAGTCTAAATTCTACTGGGCAGTTTGCAAGTTGGGAACTCCAATGAAGGTTTCAATTAATTCCCATGGGAAGTTGTCTGTCAGGAGTAGAGACAGAAATTCTTTCTGAAATCATCAATTCTCCCTTTAAGGTCTTCAACAGATTACATGAGACTTCTCTCAATACTGAAGGCTATCTCCTTTGTTGGTTGTAGCTGTTATCAGCCATAGATTGTAAATGCAATCATTTAAATGTATCATTTTATTGACTAATGATTTAAATCCATGAACTACCCTTATAGTAATAATCAGTACAGACAACTGGATACCATAACCAAGCAAGTTGACACATGAACTTAACCACCAAGTACCTTTCCACAATTCTGGAAAATTCTGGCCATTATCACTTCAAATATTGCTTCTTCTCTGCTCTATTATCTTTTTTTTTTTTCCTTTCAGGAGGTGCCGAGGATCGAACCCGGAACCTCATACATGGGAAGCAAGTGCTCAAATGCTTGAGCTACATCTGCTCCCCTATCTTGTTATCTTTTGGAACACCTATTAGATATATGTAAGACCTTGCCTATCTTCTATGTCTCTTACCTGTGCTTTTAAGTTTTCCATTTATCACTCTATACAGCACTCTGGATAATCTCTTCAAATCTATCTTCCAGAACACTAATTTATCTCCAACTATGTCTAATCTTTTTAGCCTATCCATTGAGTGTTTGAAATTAATTATTATGTGTCTCATTTTTGGAAGTCCATTTGCTTCTTTTACAAGTCAGCTTGGTTACTGCCATGAAGTCTGGCAAATCCTCAGAAGATGGTTTTTTTTTTCCTGGTCTACTCAGTGACAAGGTAGTGACAGGCAAGATTCCTTACTCTCCACTTCCACGCAGCAGGGCTTATTTCTCATTCATCCTTCAATCAAGGTGTAGCCACTGGGGTCCCTGTGTAGGTCCTTGCTTTATCTCATCCCCTTCTCCTTGATTAGCCATCAAAGAGAGACGATCCATGTCACCAGACTTGGCAGACACCTTTAGTGGAAACTGTTTCAGCACTCGCTTAGCTCACAATTCATTCCTTGTGGTGAATGGAATTATGTACTCCAGTTTGGACATGTCCTTGATCTTGGTCACAGTCTAGTGGGTATGGACCCATGTAAATAGGATCTCTTGAAGCTGTTACTTCAGTTAAGGTGTTATCCAACTGAATCAGGTTGGGCTTTAATCTGGATTACTGGATTCCTTCATAAGCAGAATGAAATCCAGATAGAGAAAGATAAAGCCACAGAAAGAAGCTGGAAGTCAATAGAACTGGAAAGGAAAAGACATCTCACTGTGTATTGTCACATGACAGAAAAGCCAAGGACCAAGGATCGCTGGCAGCCAGTCCCAGAACACCACAGCAATCTGGGAGGAAAGCATCACCTTGCTGATGCCTCAATTTTGGACCTCTCCTAGTCTCAAAACCATAAGCCAATCAATTCCCATTGTTTAACCCAACCTATTGTATTATTGTATGGTATTTGATTTAGCAGATGGGAAACTAAGACAGTCCTCCTTCAATTTCACTTTTGACTTCTGCAAATTCCTTAACTTTTTGCTAGCTCAGCAATACACTTAAAGAGCTCTAAATTACTTTTATCCAGCATTTTTGGTTGTTTCCAGCAGGAAAGTTTTTCAGACTATCTATTGCACATTACTTCCAGTACTTGTTAGTATATTTTCCTTATATATGTCATCTTTTTATGTATAGGTTTTTATATTTTATATAATGAAAATTAATAAAACAGCCTATATTATTTCTCATGTTCTTTACATACTTAGACCCACACATACTCACTCCAAGATTATAAAAATATTCAAATACATATTCTCCAAGTCTTTTTATTGCTTGACTTTTTTTCTGATTAAAATCTTTGCTTCCTCTGGAATTTGTTGTAATATAATTAGTGAGGTTGGGGACCCAACTTTCTATTGATTACAAATGGCTAGACAGTTACTCCAAAACATTTTATTAAATAATCGTTACCTTCCCTAATGTTTAGAAATTCTACCACTTGCATAAATTATATTCTCACATAGTGTTTGCAAATATCCTTATATAGATTTCCAGGCTCTCTGTTCTCTGTAATTGATCTTGCACTAGTGTCACTTTGTTTCAATTGGAGAAGTTTTATTAATATCTGATAAATTGAGTTCTATCATTGCTTTTGCTTCCCCCCCCCCAATTTCTCCAAGCTATTCTTCAATGTTTTTTCTTCCATATGAAATTTAGAATTATTCTATTAAGTTTTCCAACATATCTGTTAAATTTTGACTGGGATGGACATAGTTATTTCCACATTGACCTTCTTATTATTTTACAAACGGGTGATAAAGGGACTTGTGACAGTTTGAAATTCTTTTATGGATCCCATAAAGAGTTAAGATTAGTTTTTCGAACTAACCCATTCCTGTGGGTGTGAGACTTTTTTTATTGGACTATGTCAGGAGTGAGAAGTGATTCAGGTTGTGTCTCCGCCCTCTCGCTGGGTTTGATAAAAATGGAGACACAGAGAGAGAGACACAGGAAAAAAAAGCCACCAAATTTGATCCTGCAGTATGAGAGAAAGGGCTCCAGGTTTGCCCACAGCTGAGCTCAAAAGTCTCAAAGAGCTGATGCCCAGGGAGAGATGAGCCATATGCCTGACAGATCGCAGCTGAACTCCGGAAGAAAGCGGAGCAGCCAAGGCTGAGAGTTGAGGCCTGATAAGAGAGAAGCCCTGTGGCTGGTTGCCCTCAGCTGAGCTCCAGTAGATTCTGAAGGGAAAGGCAGAGACTTCGGCAGAGATCGGCGGCCACCTGCTTTACCATGTGGCAGCCAACTGGTGAGAAAGCATCTCTGCTGATGCTTTGATTTGTACATTTCATGGCCTCACAACTGTAAACTTTTACCCCAAATAAATCCCCATTATAAAAGCCAACACATTTCTGGTCCTTTGCATCAGCAGCACTTTGGCAAAGGCAGGACCACTTCCAAAGTTGTGGGCAGCTGCAAAGGAGCCAACAGGGATGGGGAAGCTCCCAAGAGGGGCAATAGCAGGAAGTCATTAGACCCCTGGACCTAAAGGGGCAAAGGGAGGGGTCCTGTGACTAGAGACCTCAAAAGTTGAAGCCAAGCAAGGGGGGCCATCGGGCAGCAGCACAGGGGCAAATGGAAGGAGGCTGAGGAATAGGAGCCCTTGATCTCTCTCACATCCTGCCCTCTGACCTGCTGTTGCCTCCCATTGGATGAACCCAACTGAAAGCCAGAGAGCAAGGAGATTATATAGGTCAGCCTCCTGGAGCCCAGAGAAGGCCAGGGATGCATCTGGAGGGGCAAATGGCAACTGATGCGCACAACTCATTTTATGGCCTGGTAGCTTTTACACCTGCAACAAGGAGTAGTGCTGCTAAAATTTGAAATGTCCTCACAGGAAAATTCTGTTGAAAGTCATCCTACAGAAATAACACCTGACTCATCCTGAATCCAGATGACTTTGTGAAAATCAGGTGCATTGTTACCTGAACGGTAACGGTTGTTTTTCACTTGAATCATGAAATGGTCTAGGCTGCAAACCTTCCTTGTCAGATTGAAAAGTTGAAACTTTTCTGGTGACAGAGAACCAGAGCAGGCACGTTGCCTGTTTCCTCCATTCCTTCTCTACACAGACACAGAGCCTTATATCCTATCTATTACAGGATGACCTCTCATTAGCTTCAACTTTGAAATACAATTTTCTACTTCCTGATTGTAAAAGCCCCAGAGATGCCTCAGAAGTTTTTATTTTTCTCTGAAGAAAGGCAGAACGGTAAATCTTTCCACAAAGAGAAACCACAGAAACTAATAAACAGTAGTTTATATTCAATAGTACCTGGAAAAAGTGCAGAAATCAGCAGGTGGGAACAAATTGGGCCCTTTCCAGGAAAGGTTGTTTGGGATCATTGCTTTGCTCCTTCACCTAATTTCTCTGCTGGCCCAACCACACGAATCTGTGGTCAAATGCTTTCGCCTCAAAGAGAGGGAAATCAAACTCCCAGTGAAATCAGCCTTTGTCAATCCATTTCCCTCCAGATTTCACTTAGGGCCAAAGAGGACTCAGAGTCTTGTTCTAAAGAACAGACACATCCCCTCTTCCTGGGAATGCAAAGGCAGCTGTGTGAGAAGGCAGAGCAAACAGGGCAGCAGTGAACTCTCAGCCCTCACTTTATCGCCAGACATCTCCTCTATAATATGCTGTGGCAGTTTGATATAGTTATGAATTCCAAAAATAGATATTGGATTATGCTTGTAAACTGGTCTGTTCCTCTGGGCATGATTAAGTTATGACTAGGGCTTTGACTGGGCCACATCAGCAGGATGTTGAGTGTTGAGGACATAAAACTACACGGCACAGCAGAGGAGTTAGTTGGAGTTTTGATGTTGGAGTTCTGATGAGGAAGGAGAGAAGGCCCCAGGAAAAGAGATGAGCCTTTCACCTGACAATTCACAGCTGGCCTTGTGGAGAGAGGCAGAGCCTAGAGAGCCTCATAGTCTACAGCTGACCTTATAGAGGAAACAGAGGAGCTAAGCCCAGAGAGAAACGGAGCCCCGGGAGGAGAGGAAGCCAAGAAGCCTGAACCCTGGCAAACGTCAGCAGCTGTCTTGCTCCAACAAGTGGCAACAGACTTTGGTGAAGGAAGAAACTTATGCTTTATGGTCTGATAACTGTAAGCTTCTACCCCAAATAAATACCCTTTATAAAGACCAACTCATTTCTGATATTTTGCATCAGCACCCCTTTGGCTGACTAATACATATGCCAACAGAGTGGGATTAACCACAAGTCATTGTGACCTATGGAAATAAGGGCCTTCAGTCTTGACAATGTGCTTTGACATCAGGGCATCAAAGCAAATTCAGAGATTGCCCCTGAGTTGGCCCTTGTTACCCTGATAAATCGAACATCAATATAGTCTCAGAGAGAGACTCCAACGAATGAACAGATTATTGAATTATTTCAGGTCATTTGAAGTATGAGAGCCTGCCTGGGATAAAGGAAGCAAATAGGTCTGTGTCTTTTCTGTGTCACACTCCCTGTGATGCAGGTTCTTGAATAGAATGGGAGCAGCCCCCACCCTAAGGCCAGGCTCACTCTAGCTAATTTCATTATTTAATTTCTGGTTAATGTACCATGCTATAGCTATATTTTTTGATAATTCCAGAAATAGAAGATTTGTTTTGTGTTTGCTTTCTGGAGATGGATTTGTTTGGGCCTAATTTCACCTTTCATTCTTGAAACTCTCTCCCAGTTTGCCACCTATGGCCATTTGCTATTCTGGATCACACACTAACGCTTTCTTCCCCCACTCGGGATCCTAACGGAGATGTCTCCAAGGTCTATCCCTGGGCTGTGTGCCTTCCCTCTCACCATTCTCTCAGCTTTTCACCCAAGTCTGTGCCAACAGCACCAATCCTTCGCTGAGCCCCAAATTTTCTCTCATCTGCTGATATGCCACTGTATATCCTTCTGACCCCCTAAATTGGACACGCCATTTCCTATCAACACCAAAGCTATTTCCCTTCCTAACATCTCTGCTTCTTCCCTATTCAGCCCATTTCATTTTCTAATACCCTGCATGAAAACATCAGCATTAACTGTGCAATTTCCTTCATCTCGTTACTTTCTGTCTTTTTTAGGTCAGACTCTTATCATCTCTTACCTAGATTATTACAATTGACTCCTGTATGAGAGTTCTCCAGAGAAACAGAGCCAGCAGGATATATATATGTGTGTGTATGTGTGTGTACATACATATATATATATATATTTTTTTTTTTTCCTAAAGAGATTATTATATAGTATTGGCTTGCACAACTGTGGGAGCTGGTAAATCTGAACTCTTTAGGGCATTGCCTATAGGCTGGAAACTCCTTTATCTGAAATAAAGGCTGAAATCACCTTTATTGGTGATGCTGAAGTCCTCAGTCTGAATTCTCCAGGAGGCTGGCTGAAAGCCACTGATGTTGAGGCAGGAATTCTTCTTCTGATCTCTGAAACCCTGGGTTCTGGCTTAAAAACCTCCAACTAGTTGGATGAGGAGATTAGCCACATTGCTCAGGCAATCTCCTTTGTTGACTGTTTGCTGAGGCAATCTCCTTTGTTGACTGAAGATGCAAAGCCCATCTACAAAATACCTTCATAGCAACAAGTAGGCTAGTGTTTGACCGAACAACTGGATGCAATAACCTAGCCAAGTCAGCTATACAACTCTAACTGGTCCTCTCTGTGCCTCTAATATCTTCTGATTCAGTTCAGAAAAAATGCTACCAGATTAACCATACTAAGAAAACACTTTAATTACATACCTCCCTCCCCACCCCCCCAAAAAAAATCTTGCCCTGACTCCCTATTACCTATCTAGTAAGCTATGGCTCCATAACTTAGTATTAAGGGCCCTTCACCAGTCTCCAAGTCTAGATTCTCATTAACTAGATCTGTAGTCAGCAAACTGTAGGCCACAGGTCAAATCCAGCCCTTCACTTGTTTTTGTAAATAAAGTTTTATTAGAACACAGCCAAGCCCATTGTTGCCGTATTGCCTATGGCTGCTTTCACACTGCAATGGCAGAGTAGAGTAGTTGCAGCAGAGACTCCAAGGCCTATTAAGGCCTAAAATATTTACTATCTCATACCTTACAGAAAGTTTGTCGACCTCCACTCCAGACCAAATGCTAAACAAAAAATAACTAAAAGAAAAAACAAAACAAAAGAACAAATGCTATTGTCTTTTTCCAAAAAGTAATCCCTGAACTTCTCATTTATATATTTTTCACTCTCCATGAATTTTTTCCCTGCCCCATCTCTATGACTGCTTCAGAATTCTTCTCAAGTGCTACCTCTTTCAGGAAGCCTTTACCCAATTGTTCTCATTCATTGAATGAATCTCTCATTCAGGAAATGTTGTTAAAACATCTATGTTATGGTTTAGAGCTATATGTACTCCAGAAAAACATTGAGTTCTTAAACTTAATCCATTGCTATGGTTATGAACCCATTTTAAGTAGGACCTTTTGATGAGGTTACTTCAGTTAAAGTGTGGCCCACCTCAATCAGGATGGGTCTTTTTTTTTTTTAAGACTTATTTATTTATTTATTCCCTGCCCCCACTACCTCATTGTTTTGAGCTCGCTGTCTGCTCTCTGTGTGTTCTTCTGTGTCTGCTTGTCTTCTCTTTAGGCAGCACTGGGAACCAATCCTGGGACCTTCCAGAGTACAGAGCTGCTGCTCAATCTCTTGCATCCCCTCAGCTCCCTGTTTTGTTGTGTCTCTTATTGTCTCTTCTGTGTCTCTTTTTGTTGCGTCCTCTTGCTGCACCAGCTCGCCACACAGACCAGCTTGCTTTCACCAGGAGGCCCTGGGAATCAAACCCTGGTCCTCCTATATGGTAGATGGGAGCTCAATTGCTTGAGCCACATTTGCTTCCCAGGATGGGTCTTAATGCTAATACTGGTGTCCTTTTTATAAGCAGAATGAATTGAGACAGAGGAGAAGCAACAAGTTGAAATTCAGTGGAACACAAAAGAGAACAGAGAAGTCAGGAGAGGCCACCATGTGCATTGCCATGTGACAGAGGAGCCAAGGACCCAAGGATAGCTGGCTCCAGAATGCCAGTCTTCAGGAAAAAAGCATTGCCTTGGTGACACCTTGATTTGGACTTTCTTTTAGCCTCAAAACCATGAGCTAATAAATTCCCATTGTTTAAACCAACCCATTACATAGTATATTTGCTTGAACAGCCTAGGAAAACAAAAAAAAAATCTATTTTACAGGCACTATGATAGACTATTTGGAAATTATGAGAAATAATAGCCTTAATGAAGTTTAATATCTAGTGGCAAAGATCCACATCAAATAAATCATATACCTAGATGCATGATTACAAACTAAGTGAAAGTCACAGTGCTATCTTAGAATATGACATAGGACTTAATTTAAGTGAGAGAATCAAGAGAGTCATCTTGGAGATGAGATCTAAACAATGAGCAGAGAATTGAGGTTATAATATTGGAGGTTCAGGGAGTATCCTGGGAGATGATCCTGGGGAAGAACAGCACTTACATGTCTGAGGACCTGATGTGGGTTCAGAGGGCTGGTGCCTGTAACCGAGAGCTAGGAGGATGGTATGCAAGGGGAAGCTGAGAGGCAGGCAGGGACCCTTCAAGCAGGACTGGGAAGGCTATGCTAGGGGCTGGGGTTTTTGTTTTTTGTTTTCATGAAAGACCTTTGCATACATCTGAACCTGAAAGAGCATACTCAGATGTATTTTCATCTCTACTTTGGCTTCTGTGTGGAGAAAGGACGGGAAGTGGTGGCACAACTTACCCTCTATTATCTAAATACCCACTGCACTTTGTTAACCCATCGCCTTCTCCCCTGTATTATAGTTGTTTGCATGATGTTGTGTATTGTAGCTATGTGTGAACATGTCAGGCTGGCCTGCGAGATGATAACACATTGGAGGTCCTGGGCTCTCTTATCCATCCTAGAACCCTCTGCACCACCCACCAACATGCATTGCACAAAATAAATACATAGTAAATAATTGTTCAATTAAGTTTAGGTAGTTGTTCACATTGCTCTGAATTCACAAATCTCCACATTTCTAGAACCTTTGTTTCAGGCTCAGCTGTGTTGGTCATAGTGGAGAGGAATTGGGTTTCCCCTGCGTTTCTGCATAGGCAGAACCAAAGTTGATGGGGGAGAGTTACAGGGTTGCTGATTTGAGCACAATATGAAGTCCATCTTTTATGAAATTGGAGTTAAGCAAAAGGAAGGTGAGGAAAGAAGTTGCCAGTTATTTCAGGTTTGAGCTGTGATCAAATGCCATTAGTTAGACCCACTATGGATAGTATAGTGCGCTAAATGATGGTCCCGCAATGGATATGTCCACGTCTTAATCTCCAGGACCTGTAAATGTGACCTTATTTGGAATAAAGGTCTTTGTAGATGTAATTGAGTATCTTGAGATGAGATCATCCAGTTTTATCTGAGTGGGCTCTAAATGCAATGACTAATGTCCTTAAATGAGACAGTAGGGTGATGATACAGCCACAGGTGAAAAGGCCATGTGGAGTTGGAGGCAACGATTGGACTCATGCTGCAGTCACAAGCCAAGGAATGCCTGGAGCCACCAAAAGGTGCAAAAGGCAAGAAAGGCCTTCTCTAGAGGGAATGCAGCCCTGCTGACATCTTGGACTTCTGGCCTACAGAGCTATGAGAGAATAAATTTCTGTTATAAGCCACAATGCTTGTGGTAATATGTTTTGGCAGTCCCAGGAAACTAATACAGGTGGGATTCCTGTATCAGGAAATGTTTGCCTAGATCTGTGGTTTTCAGAATTTTTTTTTTCTTTAAAGATGTAGATCTTTTAGTTCAAATGGAATTTTACTGGCAAAACAAGAGTTAAAATACTAGAAATTACCTCTGCTCAGGTTGAAGGAAATAGTCAGAGTTCTACCTTCTTGCTCTTTCTTCTACCCTCAAGGTCTCTATACACCTAGATAGCTTGGAAGGTCTAGTCCAACTCCATGATTCAATAGATTAATATTGTATATGACAAAGGAAGCTAGAAGTCTGGGAATGCATGGGCATCTTAGGTTGGGTTCCTCCAGAAGCAGACCCAGAGCTTATCTGGAAGGTTATCCCAAGAAGCCCCAGCAGAGAATGGAGAAGGGAGACAGGGAAGAAAGGATGCCAGTAATAGGATGGATTCATAAGTAGGTTCCTTCTGTGGGTAGCTGGATTTAATCCTAGAAGGGAGTTGGTTTAGAATATATTTCAGAAATGTCTCACCCAAGAGGCAAGGAAGATGGGCTATTTACCCACTAACTCTCATTAATTATTGGTTAGGCATTAATTTCCCAGCCCTTCTGGCATACCTCCTCTTGGACTAAGTATGCACATGGCCCCAAACACCCAGAAACCCAGACAAAGAGCCCCAGGCACTCGCAGCATGAAGACATTGGCAGGGATTGGAGCAGTGTGAGTCAAGGGGACATGAGTGGGGCTGTGTGCCATGGGCATGCCAGGACTTTGGCAAAGCTGGCAGGTCTGGGAAAACTTCTACCCAGAAATGAAAGAGACTCTAAAGAGTTGTTCCAGGTACTTGGTAAGAACCAACACTGTATAAGACCATCTACACTGTCCAGATGGGGAACAGGCAGAATAAGTCCCTTATCTCTCCACTATCAATCTTATGTCTGGAATGGAAACTTTGCTCTAAGATGAGCTTCTGTGCAGCTGGTCAATTATTTGTATAAATAAATCATGGAACAAGTAAGTGTTTGCCACACACTAATGACACAAATACAACATGTGGGTATAGGAAGAAAAGAAATGGAAAATATTAGTTTCCAAATACATTGACTATCTTTGTTTTAAATCAGATCCCAGGAAGAACTAGGAACAATGTCCCTAATATTTTTATTGAAGGGTATTGAGCATAAGAAGCCCTGAAATTGGAAGAGATATGGACCTCCTTGTGGCAGTTTGAAATTATTTTATGAATCCCAAAAAGAGAAATATTATGTTTGTAAACTAATCTATTCCTCTGGATGTGATACTCTTTGATTGCATTAAATTCAATTGAGGGGCCTTTGATTAGATTACTTGATAAGATCACTTTAGGGCTTTTGATTGGACTACATCAGTGAGACATGACTCAGGTTGACTCTCTGTCACCTTGCTGGGTCTGTTATAAATGGAAACACAGAGAGAGACTCACTGAGACAGATACAGGAAAAGGAAGCTGCCATTTTTCATCCTGCTATGTAAGAGAATCACTTAAGCATGAAGCCCCAAGAGGCTGGGCCCATGGAACAGCTCAAGAGAAAAGGGGGAGCCTAGAGGAGAAGGCTGAAACCTTGGCAGAGATTGGTGGCCATCTTGCTTCACCACGTGGCAACATGCCAAGATCAACTGTAGTTGACTTTGGTGAGAAAGCACCTCTTATGGTGCCCTGGTTTGGACTTTTCACAGCCTTGGATCTGTAAGCCTTTACCCTAAATAAATCCCCTTTATAAAAGCCAACTGACTTCTGGTGCTTTGCATCTACAACCCTTTGGTAAACTAAAACACTCCTTATCAGGCTAGATGATGGGATCTCAAAGAAAGATGCAAGCATCAAACAACATTGCACATACCACTACGTCAGGAAGACAATTTCTGTTGGGTGGAAATTGTCACAGCACACATGGAGAGCTCTTATATCCAGCATATTGCAGGGATCACAGTATGGTGGTTAAAAGCGGATGCTCCAGTCCTATCAGACCTGCCAGAGAGAGCATAATTCTAATGACACCACAGGAGTGCTGCACCGAGACTAATGCCTGCAGTAGCAGGTGCACAGTGACACATTTTATTCACTTACGTTGTTTTTAAGGGGCTCAAGCCTGTGCTTTCTGGTTTGCTCAAGGACACACAATTGAGGGAACAAGCAGAGAGAATGGGAACTGAGACATCCCACTCCTCCATAGCACAGGACAGGAGTAAAGCTTTTCAGTTATGGTAGGTTTTTGGTCAAGATGCCCAAACCTGGTTTCCAGAAGGTGAAGATGAGGCTTAAGGGCCTGGGGAAAATCTAAGTCTGCAGAAAAGCAGGGATAAACTCTGTACCCAGGAAAATGCCTTCCTGGAAGTCCTGAATCTCCCTGGTCTGAAGAAATGTGTACTTTTTGCTGAACATGATCCTGTGGGGCCTTTTCCTAGAGCAGAGATAACAACCAGCTTCTCGGCCTCAACTTACCAGAGAGACAGTCTCGCCATGGCTTCCCAAACTGTGTCTGTGTTGGCTTTTCCCCAGATCACCCACGTTTCTCACTAACTTCTCAAAAATGCCCTCACTCTGAGCCCTGTGCTGGGGCCTCCCACTCCAATCCACTGACTGTTCAGAAGTATTTTAAGCAGATGTAGCGGAATGAACAGAAAATCTATTTATAAGATTTCTTTTGAGGAACTTGAAGATAAAATTTGAGAGATGCTCAAGTCCTCCTGCAGCTATTTCTGTACCTGCAGAAAGGTAGATTAGAAATATGACTGCATCTGATGAGTGGTGTGAACAGTCTTCAGGCTAAGATCCTGGAATTTCCATGCAAGCTGTGTGGCCAATCCACTGGCAGGCCAAGGCCAATTGCTGACACTTGCTGTGCCTCAGTTTTCCCATCTGCAAAGGGGAGATAAAGAGCTACCTTCCCACCGGGGATGTTCTGAGGATTAGGGAAACAATATCGGTGAAGCACCTTGTGGGGTTATATACCCCAAAAGGTATTACCATTATAAAAATGCACTACATAAGACTATTTTTCACTTTGTGGCTTTGATGGGATGAACAAACTTCACCCTCCAGCTTTTTAATATGATTATAAGCCCTTTACAAGAATAGAGCTTTCACTCTGCACAGCAGGATACATAATATTTCTTATAAATTTAATTTAGAAAACGGCAGGAAAATAATGTTAAGGATTTGCCTTAAACCTACTAAAGCAAGGCAATTCCATTAATACTGCCACTCCAGCTTTAATGCAGCACATTGTGCTATAAGATGACAGCCTTCTAAGATCCCTGCTATTCTTTGGGACAATGAAGGTAAACTTGACATACAGGACACATATTGTCTCTGAATTTTTTTCTCCAAAGAGGCCAAGTTAGATCTCTAGCAGCCCCCTTCTTAATGTTTATTTCTTTCTTTTGATGTAGCAGTCTGAAAGTTCTGAGGCAAGTTTTGCACTGACTTTCAATAACAGATGCTTTTCTTTGGTACTCCACTGCCTACCTAGAGCTTCTGAATGTCTGCAGTCACAAGGAAGTTGGTTTAAAATGGATAGGCCAGAAGTCCAATGTGGGTCTCACCTGGCTAAAATCAAGGAGTCAGCAGTGCTGTGTTCCTTTCTGGAGGCTCTAGGGGGGATTCCGTCTCCTTGCCATTCCACCTTCCAGAGGCTGCCTTCATTCCTTGGCTCGTAGCCCCCTTCCTCTTCAAAACCAGCAAGAGTGGGTCGACTCCTTCTCATATCGTCACCCTGACCACCTGTTCTGCCTCCTTCTTCCACTTTTAAGGACCCTTGTGATGACATTGAGCCCACCCATATATTTCCAGAACAATCTCTGTATTTTAAGGTTGACTTAATTCCATCTGCTCTCTTACTTCCTCGTTGCCATGTAAGGTAATGTCCATGGGCTCCAGGGATTAGGACATGGACATCTTTGGGGGACCATCTTTCTGCCTACCCCTGGACCCAAATATGTTCCCAACTCTTCTTTGCCTCCTTTTCTGGGTGCTCATGACAGCATGGCTCCCATAGGCTGCAGGGAAGGTGTGATGGAGTGGCATTACTGGTGTCAGAAGTACGCGGGACTGCTGGCTTCCTCACCCCTCGAGCCTCTTACTCCACGCACGTGCCATGCCCTCTTCCTTTCTGTGCCTCAGCCCCAAATTCCAGTCTCCTCATGGGCCAGAAGCTCATCAAACCCAAGCATCTCACATAAATAAGAGTTCTCTTCCTGTAGTGATCTGAATGCATCTGGAATGTTCCGAATGCTGAAAGGGGAAAGTAGACCTCTGCCCTACATTGATGAAACAGCAGCTGATTTGTGTCTTTGTGTTCCTGACTGAAGCCCAGTCTGGCCAAGGTTAAAAGCTACAGTGAGTGAGTGGTATTTATCTTTATTTTTAGATGTCTATGTGGCAGACAGTCACTGTGGTAAGCCCTTTGCATACAAAATATCATTTAATCTTTCACATGCATATATTCTAAGAGAGGTAGAGTGCCTTGAGCTGGTCAAAGAGTTTAATCTCCTTGATCAAGCTGGCATTCAACTGCAGAGCAATTTGATTCTATAGTCACATTATACCCTCCCTCGGGGACCCACTACTTGGAGGCACCCAGTGCCTTCAAATGTCTGAACACCTGGTCCCTTCTTTAGTGCCCTCTGCCATCCCCTATTCTTCCCTTATCCTTGTAGGGACTCTGCCTTGGGGTACTGCTCTTTGGCCAGAGGCAATTGGTCAATCATTTAGGAATCCCTCATCCTCAAAAGAAGCCCTAAGAAGCCACAGGAATGGAGTAGGCATGAGCTCCCACACCCTTACACTGACAAGTAGACACCTTTGGCCATCAGGGCTCTTCAAATCATTCCACAGGGCAGCAGTCTGTGTTTCAGCCATGGCTCATCCCAAATGGAAGCAAAGCCAAGCCAAAACCATCCCCTCTATGGAATTATAAAGTATTCAAGGACAGAAATGCATTAGATTGACTGGCAACCAAAGATTAATTGGGTCTGTGTGGGTAAGTGGTTGATGGGAGAAGGTCAGCCTTTGCTCGGTGTCAGCTTGAAAGAGCATGTTGGGAGTGGAGTCCAGAGGTCGTGACGGGCGGCCCGAGGGTCAGCATGACAGCAGCTTGGAGAAGGCTCTGGGCTGTGAAGTAAAGCAGGCTCAAGTGTAAATGACCCTGGTCTCTGATGATGTGCAGCGGCGATGTTTGTGCCTTTGGACTGACATTCAAATGACTGAAATATCACCCGCCTCAGCAGTCTGATCTATACTGAGGGAAAGGGAACTCAGATCATCAGCTCAGGGTTTAAAGTTTACTAAAAAGGGTGTTAAAATTTTTTCTCAGTCCCTAAGTTTTAAAGCCCTTGTGATAATGTCACAGTAAAGTGTAGTTAATGCAATGCATGGATGGTCCATTTAAAATATTTACCTCTAAATGAACCTAGTAAATTTCCAAAAATATTAAGTATAACAGATATAGCCCTTTCCCCAAAGACAGATTAAAAGAAAAACACATCAAATGCATAAGAGGGCAGCACGCCTGATCCATTTGAAGCTCAAAACTATGAAACAACCCTTGCTGTTTCTTATTCTATCTGGATATCAGTCTTCAAGGGAAGATTTGAGGTAGGAAAGGTAAAAGAAAAATAGGAATTTTTAAGTATTGGAAGAGTTACCATGTAGGAGTGATTAAACTTCAAGTATGTGATTCCACATGGCAAACTGAAAACTGCAAGGGTAATGAGACAAGTCCCTGTCCGGGGTGTTTGTTGGTCCCTGTCCAGACATGGGTCTCCTTGGCAACTCCTCTAGTCCAGGGCCTGAGCCCCAGCCTGGGAGGGTCCCCATCTCCATTTTTGGCTCTTCCCAGGGACAAATACGTTCAGGGGGACTGACTCAAGCTAACCAAACTCAGAAGAGACTAAAGGTGACCGCAGTGTTATCCTGTTAATATTCACTGGGAAATCTGCTTTACTGATGGCCAGCATACTCCTAAAGCAGATACCTAGGAAGTCAGATGAATAATCAGAGGGTCTCTTGACATGCAGGGAATCGGAGCAAAAGAAGGAGGCTGTTGAGGCATCCTCTAGCCAAGCCACGGTGGCACCAGTTAAAATTATCCAAGCCCATGGCAGAGCACATCTAATAATATTATAATAAAGCTCATATTTATTTAGTACTCATACATAACGGGCAGAGGGCTGAGCAGTTTACAGACTCACAATTATTCCTATTTTACAGAAGAGGTAATTGTGTCTTAGAATTGATAACTTGGGCTAGATCACATAAGCTGCCACGTGATGGATTTGAGGTTAAACCCAGGTCTGCCTGACTCCAGGCCCAGACTCTCAACCACCATTATATACTTCCTCTCTAGTCACTAGAATGCTCAGATTCTCAGATTTACTGCCTCTTCCCTGACAGTGTTGGAAAAACACTGCCAAATCCTTGCTTTCTGACTCCCCTTTGTTTAAGCTGCCACATTGACCATTTCTTTCTCTTAACATAATTTTCCTTCTGTCTTCGCTCTTCTAATTCATTCTTCACACCGCAGCCACAGTGATCTTTCGAAAACACAAATCTGATCCTGTCACTCCCCTGCGGAAAACCTTTAATTGGGTTCCATAGGATAAAGCACAAACCTTGGATTTCAAACTTCTTGATGATGTCTGCTGCTTACCTCTTTGTGCTCGCCTTTC
>JAQZBX010063846.1:0-16614 GCA_029593785.1 Cabassous unicinctus
AAAAAAGAGAGAACCAAAAGAAACAAAAAAGATTGGATAATTCTAAAGATGAATATTTGTATATAGGATGTGCTAAATGTGATATGTTAATATTAGGACATAAACACTAGGAGGAGCCTAAAATATAGTTAATTTATATTTTTCATCTAGATTTTTAAAGTTTAGTCTGTTGAGTTCAGCTATCTGAATAAAAGACTATCTAAGGGGTTTGAATTAACCATAAAACAATTAACTTTATATCCCTTTGGTTTGAGGAAATCTAAAAACACTAGCCATTCATCAGTAAAGTTACTGTAAAGCAAATTTAAGACAACCTGGGAAAGTTGCAAGTTGGCTACTAAATGTTCAAACACCTGTATACACTAAATGAAACTGAATGTTAACCATTAAGAGCAAGTCCATATCCACCGGTAGGGAAATATTCCAACAGGGACCTAAGAACAGCATGGAACTGGGCTGTGAGATGTGAGGAGCCAAAACCTCTGGAATTCCTTGCGAAATTCTTACACTTGAATTCTATCTAGCTGAGTGCTGAGCACATTCTTTATAAACAGACATTATTGTTCCAAATTTTACATGTTTCTTAGACTACAACATAAGGATATGTTAGATGAGTGTTTGGGACAATCAGCAAAAAGTCCCTCCATAATTCAACATTCTGCCCAATACCTACTCTTCATTCTAACTCAATGACAAGTTTTTAGTCCATTTCTCTTTAACTTTTCTGAAATCTCCACGGTACATATCAAGGCCTTACATTTCACATTTATGTCATTGTTCACTCTCTCCATTTTACTCACAGCTATTTCTCTATATTTATAATCTATCTTACTAAGTCCAATTACTTGAATTTAATTTAATTTAATCAATTAATTTTACCAAGATGCATTTACTAGTTTTTATGGGAAAAATATTTTAGGCCTTGAAGGCTATGAAAAATGTATCAGATAGTGGTGACCTATTAACCCAGAACACCTTTAGTTCCCCCACTGTTTGCTATTCATGGAGTAATTTTGGAAAGATTCACATTTAAATATTTTCATGACAGAGTAATTAATTTCTACTAGGAAATAAAAAAGTGTTTTATAAAGACAGCAAGAGTGTTACACTATGTCTGACTTACCACCAAGCCACTCTGCAATGTGAGATGTACAACATGAGGATGCATAACAGATGGATAAGAGATGCATAATGTTGATTCTACTTCTGCTTTGCAAGGGAAGAAGAGATGTCTTTTTGTTTCTGAAATAAATAATTAATTCTTTCAATAGTAATATCCATAAAACATTGAATTGAAGGACATTGAACTGAAGACACTACTAAGCTTTCCCACCAGATATTTGGTATTACAATTACCAATATTTGAAATACCAGTATTTCAATTACTACTGTTTTTTTGCCCTTATAAACTAATTGCATTTCCTAGAATGCAGTTTGACACACACACAAAAAAAGCACAAAAACATCAATAAATTTTTGAAACTTTAGTGGGAAATGCATTGAAACCTGTGTTTATGTTTTAAAGGCATGCAAACTGCTATTATCTCTGCAAGCATTTAAAGTAAGAATTCATTGTTGAAGAGTCTTTGCCACAATTATATAATTAAATCGAAAAATACCTTCAGTAAAAGGACCAGTAGAGTTGATATTCTAATGCCAAAGACAAACTATTTTATACTTTAATGAAGGACATTCACACTTGACAGTATCATAAATTACGAAAAAAAACTATATATGAAATATGTGGCAGCTTGAAATAGTTCACTGATTTGAATATTAAATTCAAGGATAAATTAGCATTCAACATTCACACAATTATCGACATTAGGAAAATTATCAAGAAATTTGAGAGATGATACAAATTTTGCAAATGTTTATTTATTTATACCTCTCTAAAGGGACTTCTTTTGTATGAGGAATATTAAAGTTAAACTTACCTCTCCTAAATTTTAAAATTTATTATCATAGTACAACTATAATCTGAAAAGTACATAAATGGAAAGGGTTCAGGTCTATGAAATTTCCTTTAAGCTCTAATTTAACTTCGTCCCACATGTTTTAGATGCTGCTTATTCATTTTCATTCAGTTCCAAGTGTTTCTACTCTGCATTGGGATTTCTAACAACTATTTATAAAATAGAAAGTATATTCTTTAATTTTCCAGGAGATTGGGAAGTTTAAAGTTTTTATTGTTTATCAATTTGTAATTAGTTCTATTGTATCGGGCAGCACATTTTGCATGATTTCAAACTTTTGAAATTTATGGAAGCTTTATTTTCACTTCCCAGCATATGGTCCATTATGTCAATTTCCCCATATACCTACTGCAATAAAGAAAATGGTCTTTGTTGGACCTAGTGGCCTATGTGTCAAAAACGTCAAGTTTTCCAAATATGTTATCTAAATCCCTACTGGTTTGTTTTTCTGCTTGTTCTCTCAGTGATCGAGAAAGGTACGTTACAATGATCGCCTATGACAGCAGGCTTACCCTTTCCTCTGTTTAGCTTTATCAATTTTTGTTTACATATTTATAAATATACATTATTTATGTTATTTGCTTGATACAGATTTAGGATTGTGATATGTTTCTGATATCATATTATTAAAAAATATACCTTGATATCATCTCTTCTTAAAGTGTACAGTGCTTGATATTATTATATTTATGCCAGTGTTTCTACAACATGACTTTTCCAGCCTTTTACTTTAAAATTGTGAGCTATTTGGTTTAATGTATGTCCCCTGTAAGCTGTATATAGTTGTCATTTGCTTACATGATCGAAAAATAGGAGCTTTTCATTTTAAAAATTTATTATCTTTATATTAAAATCACTATTAATGATTTTGGGTTACATCTGCCATCTGATATTTGTTTCTCATTTGGCCCATTTTACTTTTTCAGGTTCTCTTTTCCTCCTTTGGTGCCTTCTTTAGATTTGTATGTTTAAATATTCAATTGTTTTTCTTCTAATACCGTGTATTAGAAGAAATTTCTTTAACACTTTTTATGTTTAACCTAGAATTTATATTATACAACCTTGACTTACTATAGTTTAAATTATTTGTTTTACAATTTCCCTGACACGTTTCAATTTTAGAACCTTCAACTCCATTTAGCCCCTGCTGGCTTTTGTTGTGTATACAAGACACAATAGTACAACATTGCAGTTATTATCTTCTACAGTCTACACTCATGTATATTTAGTTGTATTTTTTCTTTTAAGAGCATTTGCACGTATCCATCATTAACTATTGCATCTATATCTTTCCATTCTGATCATTTTCCATTATTTGAACAACTTCCATTAGTTTATCTTTTAGAACAGAACTGCTGATAAGCTCACTGCGTTTTACACCCCTCCTCCGCGCAGAAAACACCTTTATTTCATCATCAGTTTTGAAGGACATTTTAGCTAGGTGTAAATTTATAAATGGGCAGTCAGCTCCAAGATTGCAAGCATTTGTGTGCCTGGTTTCCTGGATGGATTTTTCTCTTCAGTCATTAGCTGTATGGTCTTTTTCTTTCTTTCTTTCTTTTCTCTCTTTTTTTTTTTTCATTTATTGAAGTATATCACTCATACACAAACATACATAAACAATAAGTATATAGTAATAGTTGTGAACTTACAAAACAAACATACATAACATCACATAAGGCTCTCATACCTCATCCTACCAATATCTTGCATTGTTGTGAAACATTTCTAACTAATGATTAAAGAGCATCCTCAAAATATTACTACTAACCAAAGTATCTTACATTTGGTGTGTTTTTCCCCCAACCCACCCTATTATTATAGTCTTGCATCATCATATATGTAAAGATTTTTGATAGTATAGCCGACTTTAGGGATAAAGAGCCATAGAGACTCCAGAAGATATGATGATTCAACAGAGAGGACGTTTTCTTTCCAATATATTATACAGATTTGCTTAAAGTCCTATCACTTAAATCCAATTCCAATTGAGCTTCGTTGGGTCTAGGTTTCAGTTTTAATCAGACCAGTGCCCCTCTGGTTTGTCTCTTCTTAGGCGTGGTCTTCCCTGGTTTTTATTTAAATCCTGGCAGGTCTTTACCTCTTCAGCTCTGTCAGACTACATGCAGTTTAATTCCGATATTCAAAAGTATTCCACATTTTGCTTCCTAGTCCATGAAGCTTCAAAATTTGACAAATGCTTCACACACGCAACAGGCCATATGCATGAAAAAGGCCACTCTCCATTGGGTTTTCTTTCTTCAGTACCACATGAATGCAACAGATCTTACTCTACCTTTTATAACCTGTGGCATGGCCTCAGAACTCAATTGATGTCCCATTGGGAATGACATCTCTGCATTTGAGACCCTTTACTTTCCAATCAGACCCTCCATACAAATAAGATACCTAAAATTGTGGCAGGTTTCTCTTTTCTGCAGCAGAGGTTGTCTACCTGGGCCACATCGTACACCCCCAGGAGATTAGAATCAGTAAGAACTCCAAGAGGGTTAACATCAGGAGAGCCTTCGCTCATCTTAAAATGATCATCCCCCTCTAGAATTTTAGTACATCTGGTCCTCATTGTTTCCACAACTCTCTCCTGCCTTTAAACACAGAACTTTTGTAATTTGTCAAGTTTATTTTCATTCATATAATGGGAATGTGGGCCTGCTGCAACTCACAATATCCTTCCCAGAATTGGAAGTCCTCTCTTTCTGCTTTCCATCCCAATAATATAATTTAATTTTTTATAGTTTCAAACAGTTGCTCTTCTTTATACCCTCATATTACATCAGAAATTTGAGCCCATTCATATATTAAAATTGATACTTTTGCAAATTCCACTAAAAAATAAATAAATTTAAAATCATTTAATGACCCCACGTTTGCCCTTGCATTAGAAGTACTGCCCATTTGACTAAAGGAAGAAGCAGAATCCTATATGGAACAAACTAGTAAAGACCTGGGAAAGTCTGTCCATTTCTCTGGAAACACCTGTGTAAATGTTTATTTCCCCATGAAATGAAAAATAATTTTGTAAAGATAGGGAAATGTGAAATTGGTAATTTTGCAAAGAACATCTAAGTAGTAAGTGTGGTAGGTTAAAACTAATTATGGAATGAGGAGGATCTAAAGAACAATTTTGCATCAATTTAACATTAGCCAATATGAAAATTCACTCAATTCATATGAAGTAATGTAACAATTGCAAGGGAGACAGCTAATTTTCCTTAATACATACACACTTAGAAACTGCAAGGTAACATTGTTAAAAATCATTTACTAGGACCTTATCTCGGAGGCAATAGCTATTGTAATTTTGGTTAAATAATAACACTCTTTATATCATTGAGAAGTATGAATATGATTACCGAAAAGGAGATTGGAAAGAAAGCCATGAATATAAGTGTGTGGAGAAAAGTGGCTATTTCAGAAAATAAAAGTAGCTAAATTGAAACTTCAGATAATCTCTTATTTTCCGAAATGTAATCGTTTGAAATAATATAAAAGTATTTATTTAAATTATGTTTTCAAAGTAATGTTTGAAACACCAGATGTTTACCGACAGATTATTTAGACAAATTTAGCAAAGCCACTTGTAACCACTATAAAATGGATCATAACCAAGTAGTGATATGATGCCTTAAAAACTATTAAGCAAGCATCCTAAATTTCATCTTCAACTAAATATTTAATAAAGTTCAAAACCAGTGTTGGTAATTTTGGTTGATTGTAAAGGATATTTGTGAGCAAAGTAGAGAGAGTAAAAGTACCTATTATAAAGAATACAATTTGCAAATATCATCTAAATTTAATACAGAGGAACTATTTGGATACAACAGAAAATGCTTTTTAATTGAAACTACTGAAAAACATTGCATAATTTATTTAATATCAGTTTTAGTGTAGATGCAAAAAAAGCCTCTTATTTTATTTGTTAATTTAACATTGAATTCACTTCTTTTCTTTGAAATTCTGTATTTATAATGGATTAAGGAAGGAAATGTAGATGATACTTGATTTTAAAAGCTGGGTCTGACTTTGCTTAAAGCATTTAAATATTCTAGCACTTTTAGAAAAATAAAATAAAAGCTTGCTATTTTATTCTGTTCCTGGTTAAATTTTTATGCAATGGAAAGCAAAAAGCTTCAATAACTGAAACATGTTCTATAATTTTTATACAAGAAACTTATTGATAAATTATAGGAGATTTTGCTAAATTTTATTTTTCTTGTGGCCCTTATCAAAGTATCTGGAAATAAAGTAGATTAAAACTAAGCCGCCATCCTGAGCTGGCCAAAGACAATATACAGCTCCAAAACAGCCATTACTGACTTGGCATGGTTCCTGGAATTCTCACCAGAAAAATCACTTTTCTGTGCCAGTTTATTTCTTTGTTCCCAAAAGGTCTTTAGTGAAAAGGAGATGGATTTTTCCTAGGAGAATTAATATAATCATTTTACTCAATACCAAATCAATGAAAATTCAACAAGTATTCATTCATTTATCATATACATTCTTCATCTATTATTCTATATAGCTCTGAGCTGGATAATGAAGTGATGTAGAAGAATAAAATGCAGTTTCTGACTGAATTAACATACAATCAAAGTGGCTGTAAGACAAATAAACAGGTATAGTACATTTCTTACTTAAAGTCATATCTTGTACCTCTGATATAAGCTTGCCCATCTTGCAAATACTAAACTTATGAAAAGAGAGAAACAATAAAAATTGAGAAAGATGTTTATTGTCCAAGAAATAATCAAACTTTTGCCAGAATCTGAGAGAAATTTTCACCAACTGCAGTAACACAAATAGCCTGGATGGTAAAACATAATTTAGGGGCAAACACTTCTACTCTGACTGGAAACATGGCAAAATTTTGCACTTGAGTGGTGAGGGAAAGAATCTCTATCTTTCCCTATTTGAGTGTTTCTAGTTCAGAAATACAATATTTCTAAAAAGGGAGGAAAGAACTATCCCTGCTCTTGTGGTGCCTAATTTTTTAAACAATTAGAGTGTGTTATCAAAGGAAAGTAGTGGTAAGCTAGACAGTGTCAATAGATAGCCAACACATGTGCATATTTTAAATAGAATAGAAAGGAAAAGTATTTTAAATAGTGAATAAAAATAATCAAAGCTTTAAAATGATAAATGAACACTCTGCATATTACTAGATTGTGAACACAAGGTTCCAAAATCATAATGACAAAGTTAAGTGGTGGCTTCTTGAAGTCTGTAATGGCTTGGCCATAATTTAGAAAGGAGTAAGAGCTAGGCAGGAATAGAATTTGAAGATGAACCTAAAAAGGCAGAAAAAAAAAAAAACAACCTCAAATACATTTGACAAAATAAGACTGGGAACAAGCTGGATAGCAACAAATAAGAGACTGACATTAGTAATGATGTAACTGAAATGGGAAATCAAAAGGGGGGTGCAGGGGAGGACAGGAAGAGGCAGAGGAAGTTGGGGAAGACGATGAA
Organism: Cabassous unicinctus; assembly: GCA_029593785.1. Taxonomy (NCBI): domain Eukaryota; kingdom Metazoa; phylum Chordata; class Mammalia; order Cingulata; family Chlamyphoridae; genus Cabassous; species Cabassous unicinctus. The sequence goes on from JAQZBX010063846.1 coordinate 7,467, forward strand.
GTGTTTACTTTCAAAAACAAGTGCACTGACTTTTTCAGTTGATGAGGTCTGTAAATTACTGAGTAGAAATGTCCAATAGTCTGTTAACCAGAACTCGGAGGAGGTATGAGGGCCAAACACATATAGAGGAGAGGTGATAATGAAGAAATGGATTCAATCCAAAGAATGAAATAAAATTGACAGTAGGAGAACGAAGAATCATCCTTTAGCAATGCCCAGGATAAAGAGATAAGAGGAGTCTGCAAAGGAGACTGACAAAATAATCAGAGTTTGGGAAACAAAACAAACAAAAAACACCAGAAGAATGGATCACCTCCTATCAGAACGTTAAACTATGAAGCATCAGGTGAGGTCAGTTTTACTCATAGCCAAAAGTAGCCTTGGAAAGCCTTTGAAGATCACTGTTTGGGGCCTCAGGATGTCTTTTCCTTCAGCACCAGGCTAGAATTTGATTGAACACTAGATAAAGGACTCAGGTTGCTTTAGTGGCCTTGAAATACGGGAATAGTAACCTTTAACTGTTGGATGGAATGCACACCCTGTGAAAGCCTCAGAGGAACTGAGTGACAGAGCATCCACGGCCATTATGATACCAACTGAATGCTGCCTAATGAGAAGGGACAAAGTGGTTGCTCCTTCTCAAAGACTCCGTGGACCCACTACCTGACCACAAAATGCCAACCAAACTATATAAATAGACATGCTTTTCACTTAGCAATGGGTGTAGAAATGGAAGTGAGCAGGGGTCATGGTAGAAGCCCTGCTGTACAGAAAGTTTTTTATATAAGTAGAACAGGTTGGCCCATAAAGGGAATCTCATAAAGGAGCCATTTCAGCAGGAAGCAATCTGTCTTTGTGGAAACAGGAAAAGGAAAGAAACATTCACTGTAAAGCCTAGAAAGAAACTCATTCTTTCCCATATCGTTGCCCATCAAGGAATCTCCTGACAATAACTAGGACATGAACGTTAAACATATTTACTCATGATTTTAAAAGGAGCTGGCATAAATCAATGTGGAGATCCTCTAAGGGAAAGAATATATATATATATCTACACATATGAAGAAGAGTAACAGTACAGAACATTTCTGTTGCCACAGAAAAGAGGAAAATTCTGAACAAATATTTAAACAAACAAGCTTAAAGAGCCATCACCTCTCAAAGGAAACTACAAAACAAATACAAGTACTTAGGGAATTGATGGTAAAACAACAGAAGAAGATAAAAATTAGCTGGCAAAATACAGCATATATGTTGAAGAAAACTAAATCACAGAAAAGAAGATAAAAATAAGAAAAAGCCTAAGGAAAACAGACACCACGAAAGTCAGAAAGAGTCACAGAGGAGATAAATAGGAGGAACCACAAAAGACACAGAGATAAGGAGTTTAAAGGATCACAGAGAAGCAATACATATAGAGGTCAGTTACAAAGAGACCCTATATGTGTAAGGAACACAGATCATATAGTGAAAAGTATCTAAACAAAACATAAAATAATACAAGACCTAAAATCATTGATTGTTATTTCACAAAATGTAAAAGAGCTTAACTTTAATTTTAAATTTAAAATAAAACAATTTTCAAATTAGGTTACAAAAACTGCAACTATTTGATATATTAAAAAATGCTTTGGCAGGTCACCCCAGACTTGTAAGAAAGAAAAATAAGTGGTTGTTGATATAAGACACGGGAATTGTGTGTTTATTCATTTTATCACATTACCATTGAAATAGCTTACAAATACATTTGGCAAAGAAATGCTAAAGAAGCTAGCTATGTACCAAAACACTGAAAAGGATATTTTATTTGAAATTAGACAAATGTAGAGCTCATGATTTTCTTTTAAGAGAATATTTTGGGAAACAGATGTGGCTCAAGCGATTAGGCTCCGGTCTACCATATGGGAGGTCCAGGGTTTGATTCCCGGGGCCTTCTGGTGAAGGCTAGCTGGCCTGCATGGAGTGCTGGCCCACACAGGAGTGCTGGGGCAGCAATATGATGCAACAAAAAGAGACACAGAAGAGAGACAGTAAGAGACACAGCAGATCAGGGAGCTGAGGTGGCGCCAGGGATTGAGCGCCTCTCTCCTTCTCCAGAAGGTCCCAAGATTGGTTCCCAGTGCCGCCTAAAGAGAAGACAAGCAGACATAGAAGAACACACAGAGAGCAGACAGTGAGCACAAAACAATGGGGGTGGGTAGAAATAAATCTTTTTTTTTCGAAAAAAAGAGAGAATATTTTTGTATTTCTTGAATGAAAGGGAAAAAATGGAAATAATCAATCAAAATTAATGGAATGGATTATGTTATTGTATTCAGTGTGGCTGGCCCAGTATAGGATAAATAGAATTCTAAGTCAATTTCTGCTTAAAATCTAAAACAAAGTTTCAAAAAATGAAACTTCAAGTCTCCAGTTAGATAAATTTTGACAGCTCTTAGTAAATATTCATGACTTTATTATAAATAATAGGAGTTGATAAATTAGCAGGTTATTATAGGAGAAATCTTTCTGAATTAAACACCTGAGATGATATAGATATCTTAGATAATATTATATTGCTTGAAAAGCTGCGTGAGGTCACATCAGAACACGCTTACTCCATGTGTGTTTTTAGCTAATTATGAGGGTTACACATTTTGAGCATCTGTTTCCAATCAAAATTTTATAATATAAGAAGTATATTTATGCCAGAGTATAGATCATATTGCTAGCTTCATATTTTTCATGGAAAATAATGAGCAGACAGGCTATAATGGCAAAGTAAGAGGGTGGAAAACATAAGCTATTCATTAGTGTGTATATTCACTTTTAAATTTAGCACAAATATAAAGTAATAGATGTTGATTTTACAAGAATAATTCAATTGCATGAAGAATACTAAAATCTCATGTGATTTAAGTTCACGACAACAGAATTCATATTTGATTCTACAGCCAATTCTCATCAGTCTTTAGAAATATGTTTGTTATACCTGGCTGCACTTCAGAAATTCCTGAGGAGTTTTGAAAACTCACTGATGCCTAGCCCATAGTCGGGACCATTTGAATAGAGATTGCCAAGGGATTTGGTGTTTTTAAAGATTCCCTTGTTATTCTAATGTGCAGCCAGTGTAGGAAACTACTGCTCATGAAGATCACTCAAGATTCTTGGAGGAATAAGCCATCTTTTATCTTAGACAGTATTTGGCTTCTCAAATATAAAAACAGAAAACTCTCTGTGTTAAGCTAAGAAACTAAGCCTCCTTTCCCTCCCTTTTGGAAGCTTTTAAGTACAGAAGAAAGTATAACAATCTCTCAGGAATGGTTGAGTATAGCTATGTTCCATAAGCCTGTTCCCACGTGCCTTGAGGGGAGAAGCATTTGCCCTCTTGTCTGCAGAAACGGTGCTTTCCAAATTATGCAAAACACAATTGAGGAGGCCCCTACTCATATTCTGCAATTCTACCATATAGATCTTACCAATCATGCTGTTCTTCTTCTGATCTTATTACCCTCTCAACTCATTTCTAGTCATTCTTTGCTCCTGGACTCTCTTGGGAATAATAGGTAGTGTTAACCTTTGACATTTCAAGTATAAGACTCCAGGGACCATTACCAGGAAGTGAATGCTGCTACACTTCCTGTAGGTCCTTAAAAGTCAGAAGCTCATCCATTAGCTTTGGCTATACAATGCCAAGTTCTTAGCTAATTCTGGATTTGGCTTTCCTCTCTGTCCCAAGAGCAGCCAATTTAATTGGGGCCCTCATTGTTTCTCACCTGAATTACTGAAAATGCTCCCAAGCAATTTCTCAGTCTTTAATCTCAACCCACTACCCCACCAATATACATACAGACACACATAAACACACATTAAAAATAAAATATGCAGTCAGTCATGACAAGAAATCTGCAACAGCTTTACTTGGCGTACAAAAAAAATTTCCTATGCTATGCTTTTTCTTAGGAAATTCCAAAATTGTACCTGAAGCTTCAAGTCATTAAAAGTGGTATTGATGCCTGTTTGATTGCTATTAAACACACACACATATGTACATACAAATAATAATTTTGTCTTGATTTTGAAGTGAAACAGTGTGAGAAGGTCTTTCCATAGGCATCTCAGTTGAGGTTGAAATTATTAGTTGTGATCTGATGACCCTGACTGTAACTTAGTGACTCAAGTTATTGTGATGGTTTTGGATTTTTGCATAGTCATAGAGAATTTAATTTATCATAAAATTTTCAGAGATGATACGTAGTAACATGTGCTAAAACAACCTGAGCTATTGAATAGCATAGTAATTTTTCAAACTTTTTTCAAGGTGATTTTCACTAGATCTTGATAAACAAAATCTAGTAGGCCCAACTGGAGGCACCTGTGCTAAGCCCCATGTCAGCAAAACCAAAATCTAGGTACGTTTCTATTCCCTGCAAATGCCTGGCTTGCCCAGAAAACAGAATTTAAATCAGCCAAACAGATATCGCCAACTCCCTGTTCTTCCACCAGCTAACTTCCTCATTGGTAAGCAACTACCTGCACTAACCATATTAGGAAATGTAGTCCACTTTAACCAGTGAAGATTTCCTCTCTATGGACTCCCTTGTTCTGTCTATAAAATCCCATCAACTCTATCTTCCAATTCATGAATTGATTCAATAAAACTCTCTGAGATCTAACCAAATTTTGCTAAAGTTTTTAACAATCTGTAAATTGCATTCATCTGAATAAAATTCTTAACATATCAAGATATCTATAATACATCAAAATCCATAATAAAAAGAAGATAGTAAAGTTTGTATCAAACTTTGCCTTTAATTTATTGGAAAATAAAAACTGGATTTTATAATATTTGCAATTTAGCCTGACATTTACCTTCTTATCTAGTTATTTGGTAGGAAACTGCAATAATTATTAAACATAAATGTGCTGACTTTTACAGTGCAAAATGAAAAAATTACAGATATCACGTCACTAATGTCTGTCTACACTCGATGTTTCCAACATAGATTTTAAATCAATATTTTAATGTTCTTTTTCCTCCAGTCTAAACATGATACAATGAACATGGTTTAATGTCGTCATTGAAAAATCTTGATTTTACAAAAATAATTTAAAATACATTAAGTAGCACGTGCTATCATTTGTGAAAATAAACGCTATTTTCTGTATTTGAATATTCACAAATATTAAAATAAATAACTATTATAAAATAACCATTATCTTGTAATTAAAGCTTTTCTCCTGATCATACTGCTTTACATAGGAGCAGGCAGAAAGGCTTAGGAACCATTTACCCCACAGCTACATGTGAGGAAGGTGGATGGAGAGGACACTGAGTGATGGGAATGAGAGAGATGAACAAGTTATATTTATATCATGAAAGATAAACAGGAGTTAACCAAGTAAAGAAAGGGAGATTACCAAAAAAGAGGGAAAGGCACTCCAGATAAAAGATAAAGCATAAACAAAGACATGCAAAGAACCTTTATACACTCGTTATAGTCCCTTAAAGAAAGCGCTAAAGCTGATGAAGTGGTCTTTGTACTAGTATGAGGAGGGTCATATGATAGCTGAGTGACTTTTGATTTTGAATTTCCACAACGTGTATTGATATACTTTTTCTTCCACTAACTTCCCATTAATTATTTTGCCAATTTTTCTAATTTGTCATATTTTGTTACTTATTGACAAATAAGTAATATTGATTTATAGAATATCTTTACATATCCTGGAAACTAAACTTGTACTGGTTATAGCTTTTCCTGGCCTATGACTTTTCATTATCCATGGGGCATTTTGCGAAATAGAAAATGTTAACTTTACTGTACCAATTTTCTCCAGCAACTTCATTATTATAAGCTCCTATGTTTTCTTCTGAAATGTTTACACTTTGCTTCTTCTATTTAGGTCTTCAATCCACTTAGAAATTATTTTTGTGAGTGGTGTAAGGTAAAGATCCAATGTTTGTTTTTCAACTGGATATAAAGTTTTCTGAACGTAATTTATTGAACAGTGTGTCAATTCCCACACCGTTAATGTAGTCTATCAAATTTCCCACAAATGCGTTGGTCTGATACTTGTTTCTCAATCTTTCCCCCCAGGCTCTTTTATGGGAACAGCTAGTTCATGCTATCTCAGTTGTAATCCAACACTGCAAGATTCTCTGTTGCCATCTCCCAGTCCATATTTTTATCTCCCTTCTTACAAGCGAGAGCCCTGGCTCCCAAACACATTAATACATTTACTAAGTTTCTCAGTCTTAGAATACACGTGAAAATAGTTTCAGAAGTGTTAAACCCATATTGTTTATGATTTGCATTTAAATCACTTAAATATGTGATGATCTGTAAGGAAATTATGTGATTCAGCATTAATTCATTCTGACTAACTTAGAATAATTATTTTCCTTAGCATATATATTCAGTCACTAGGTTAGATTCTGAATTGTGATTTTAAGAATGTGAAAAATTCTGATTAAAATTGTCTACATATTTTCTAAATATAAAAAGCTTTAGGCATTTATGTTTAAATAAGTAATGTTTATAAAACAAGGATCTCAATAAATTAAAAATAAATATTTAAAAGAATAAAAACATATATTTATTTTATATAAGTTGCCTAGAGATTTCAGGTACGGTGTTTTACACCATACGTGTTAATATCTGAATCAGGTTAACACCCTATAACAAATTGTAAGACTTCCAGATCTTTCTTGCTTTTGTTTATTAGACTCTCACAGCATCAAGACAGAAAATCGACTATCTACCTAATTCCATTTTAGCCAATAATACTGAAATAACCCGTAACTTAACTTTAAATCAGACTACTCCATTTATCATTATTCCATAATAATGATTATGATGTTTTAGCATATTCACAGTGTATAAGACTCAAATATAGATCCAGGCCTTATTTTATTCATTTTACAACTAAATAGTGAAAATGTTTACCTGGTTTTAAGTGCTTTATTGTAAAACTCTACGTTTGCCTCCATTGTGAGACCCTCTGAATGAAGGAGTAGTGAGCAGGGCAAGGTGGAAATCAAGGACATACCAGCAGCCCTGTTCCTGGCCTTCTGAAATTCTGAAACACACTCAGACTCTTCAGGTAACTCATGCTGCTTCTATGGTCTTCAGGGCAGACACAGTTGGAAATTTTTTCCAATTTATTTCATAATTCTTTTGTACTTCTATAATCTTTTGTACTCCTAATTTGACTCACTGGCTTTAAACTAAGATGTCAGAATGACTTAGTGGTTTTCAAAGATTTGTCAAGACCAAGATGTTTTTAAATATTTAAGAATTATTATCCATCACTTGAATCAGGAATTGAGGGAGAGGATAAGCAGGAAGGGACTTTGGAAAACCTACAATAAAGACTAAGACCTAACAGCACCATTTGCTACTTCTTCCTTTCTGCACTTTCCAATGTTGAGTACAAGTTCCAAGGTAACACTTTCCATCCTCCTCAAAGGTAACCACGCAGATCATTAATTTTCATAATAAATTAATGTTACCTGTTTTGGATAGTCATATAAATGGAATCATATAATACAAACCCGTTTGTTTAAAGCCACTTTCATCTAGCATAATGTTTTTGTGATTCATCCATTATTTGCACTTGTCTGTTCGCTTTTATTGTTGAGTAGTAATCTTTTATTGAATATATTTCCGTATTCTTTTACAGAAGGATACCTGTACTGTTTATAATGTTTTGTTATAGGAATAAAGCTTCTGTAAATATTCTTGTATAATGTTTTTGTGAACACATATTTTCATTTCTCTTGAATAAAAATTAAGCATGGCATAATATATGAAAGTTCTGGTTGTTCCACATCCTCACCAACATTTGGTATTATCAGTCTTTTTAATTTTAGGTATTATGGTGACTGTGTACTTATGTCAAATTGTGGTGTTAATTTTCATTTCTCTGATGACTAATAAGATTAAGCCCTTTTAATGTGCTTTTCTATCATTTGAATGTTTTGTTAAGAATCTTCTTAATCTTTTGTCCATTTCTAATTCAGTTGTTTATCTTTTAATTATTGGATTGTAGGGACCCTTAATATGTCTTGGATACTAGTATTTGTATGTTATATATTGTGCAAATATTTTCTCCCAGCATGTAGTATGTGCTTATTCACATTTTAATTGTGTCTTTTGATGTACAGTAGTCTAATTTATCAATTTTCTTATATGCTTATTTTATTTGATCTACCTAAGAGGTATTCATCTACATACAGGTAGCAAAGTTATTCTCCTATGATTTTCTCTGATATTTTTATTTTTAGCTTTTGCATTCAAGATTATGATCCATACTAATGGTAGTTCATCTAGGTCCATTTTTTTCTTGATGCTTGCCCAATTATTCCAGCATGATTTACTAAAAAGTCTTTTCTTCCTGCAATGGCTTATTTTTGCACTTTGGCTAATATCAGAAGGCTATAGACATGATTGTGTATTGCATGGCTATTTTGTTCTAGTATTCTACTTGTTTATCCTTATGCCAGTTCTATACTGTCTTAATTACTAAAGTTCTATAAATAAGTTAGGCAGTGTGTGCCCTCCAATTTTGTTCTTTATCAGGACTATTTTGGAAATTCTATGTCATTACATTTCCTTAAAATTTTAGAATAATCTCATAAATTTTATTTTTAAAAATCTGCTGAGATTATGATTGGGACAGTATTGAATCTATAGGTAAATTTGGAAAAAACTGTCATCTAAACAATTTGAGCCATCCAATTCATATACATATTAGTGCTCTAATTTATTTAGAACTTTTAAATTTTCTCTTAGCAATATTTTGTAAGCTTCAATGTAGAGGTTTTAGATATTTTTGTTATTTTTATTCCAAAGTATTTTGTGTTGCGTAGTGCAATTTTAAGTGTATTTTTAAAATTTCCTCCATGCTAGTTCCATTCTCACGAATGATTCACCTGGTAGCAAAATGGCCACAAAGTATTCTGCTTTTGCATTCTACCATCCCAGCAAGCCAGTGAGACATACAAGTGTCTTTTTACCAATGGTTGCAAAAATGTGCATGAGCAGAATGTCATTTACTGCCTAGCCCACTGGGATCAAATGTCCAGCCCTGAATTAATCATTGTGGCCAGAGGTGAAATCCATTTGTCGGGCAGGCCTGGGGCCTTTGTCCAACCCTGGGGCCA
>JAQZBX010063847.1:0-16615 GCA_029593785.1 Cabassous unicinctus
GACAGGCAACTTCTCCCAGAAACTCATCAACGACCCTTCGTTGGACTTTCATCGGAGCCACTGGTTTGCAGCCTGCCTGTGGAGCCTGGACTTGTGCATCCCCACGGTTGCGTGAGAGACTCTTTTAAAATCTCATATCATTGACGGATATCTCCTGTTGATTCTGTTTCCCGAGAGAACCCTGACTAATACAACATATATTAAGTCAAAATCTGTATACATAAACTGTAAGGATAACGACAATAAGAATAGTAGGTGTATTCTGGGCTGCTTGCTCACACTTTGCTGGTGCTTCTTTCCTATTACTCTTTCAGGTTAATGGACATTGTAGCTCTTAAATCAACCAGTGTTTCCTTTTCTTATAAATTAAGTAGGCAGCAATTATTATATCCTTTTTTGTGGTTAAATGCTAAGAAATGTTCTCTAAGTTGATAGTAAGTTATATTAAAACTTGCATATTATCCAATAAATTGACGCTGGCAAAGGGATGGACCCCAAAACAATATCTTAAGCAACAAGAATATCATGAGAAGAATACAGAATACCTTCCAGGGAAACAAACACTGGATTAGTGGTAAAGATCATAATAACAGTATAAAATCTCCCTGATGACATACATGGTTGTCAGGAGGATGAGAGGGGAGAAAATCCCGGAAGAGGCTGTGGCCTAATAAAACATATGTACTTACAAAATTCCAGGCACTGTTTCAAGTACTTTATACACAAAGAAGGAAGATAAATATGATTAACAGCAGAATGAAAATTTTACAGCGGGCAGAGATTGTCCTTAGCCTTAGCATCTGCCATGTGTCATAGATACCATAAAGTAAATAAGATCATCTAAAATTCTGAAGACCAGAAGAGAACCATTTTTCCTTCTAAATCTCCTGGTTGCAAAGGACCATGGTAACTAAAAGGGTATGCTCTCCATACCATCTACACCATCAATTCAGTCATAGAATTTCAGATTTGGATAAATCTTTGACATATCTATTTTTTTAAATCATTTGATAGACGAGGAAATTGTTTCCCAGTGTAAACGAAAATAGTCTATATCACTTATCTATTGCTGCATCACAAATTATACAAAACTTAGTGGCTTAAGGCAAGAAAAAATCATTATGTCACACAGTTTCTGAGGGTCCAGAATCTAGACGCTGTTTAGCTGAGTGTTTCTGCATCAGGGTCTCATGGGGTTGCAGTCTAGCTGTTGGAGGGGCCTGAAGAGTCATTTCCAAGCTCTCTCAGGTGACTTTGGTAGGATACTTCAGTACCTCTCTATGTGGGACTCACATGGCTTCCCCCAAATGGATCACCTCAAAATAAGTGATCCAAAGAGACAGAGCAACTATGTTAGAAGCTACAATCATTTATTACCTAAGTTCAGAAGTGACATATTATCACTTCTGCATTATATACTCATAATATGTTGTATATACAGTTATACAAGATCAACCCTTATACAATTTACAAGTATATGGAAACCAAGAAACTTTGGGGGCTATGTTTAAGACTGATTACTACATAGCCTTTGACTTGGAATCCAAAAATTTGAGTTAATAAATAATCATTTGGAAAGAAGAAGAAGAAACCCTGTTCTTTTTCTTATTCTTCCCCAAAGCCCCATGATTAGAAAAGATGACTCTGTACATGTCTTGCCTTTCCACGATAGTGGTACTAGATCATCCCCTGATTCTATTTCATCTTTGAAAAATGTAAAGCAATAGTGTACTTGAGCAATGAAGAGATGTACTGCATGTCTCCATAAAAACCTGAATTCCCCTGCTTTGTGTTCTCCATTTAAGTCAATGGGTTTACTGGCAAAGCCTTTTGTCAATGAGAAGCCCAGTCAGCTTTCTTAATGGGAGGAGCTGAGTAAAGGGGCAGAGCAATTGTGCCTTTACCTATAAGGTTCCACTTTCTCCAGACTTGGCAATGCTCCCATTTTTCCCCCTTGATCCATGAAACAGTTTATCTCTTCAAGGACTTATGAAACCCTCTTTGAAGTTTCTTGAGACATTTTATAAATGCTTCAAAAGAGACACTGAATTAAGTTAGCCCCAAGGCCAACCTACAAACTGGCTGAGAATTCACATGCTGTTCTTTATTCAATCTGAATGAGGCTAGGGAGAGTGATGGACATCTAGAATGGCAATCAGGCTTCTGGCTTAATATTTGAGAGAAAGAGAGAGTTACATATAGTGTAGGCCTTATTCTAAGTTTGCCTCTTCAAACATGATTTTTTAATAAGACACACATTTTTCAATATATTACCAGGCACAATCACTGTATAAGGTTTTAAATTAGGCTCAGCACCAGAAAGAATTAGAGTAAACAAAAGTATTTTTAGTACTGGGCTTTATTGTTCAGAGTGACTATTTATATGGGATAAATGTAGTTCAAACATCAGCTGGTCACTTCTTCATTCATTTTAAGAGAGAGGCTCTTTTTTCTCTTATTGATTTTTCTCTGCTCATTACAGATCACTTCATCTCCCTTTGATTTGTTTCTCTTACTGACTTGGCACTTTTTGTTGGTGCTTCACTTCTCACTAATGACAATTGCTGGCTACTGACCAAATATGACATGAATACTGAATTGAAACTTTTTACATCATTATAGCTCAATGTTGGTAAATGCAGTTTTATACTCTCCAAATTAGCTCTGCTGATAGCATTTAGAAATGTAGGGACTAGCAAGGACAAAATATAATAGAAATGTCCAACAATACAATGACAGGTTAGGTCTCTCCTAATATTGTAGGGTTAAAGAATTTTACTGATCTAGAATTAAGTGAAAGAGAAAATTCTACAAACATTCCAGTACTTAATGGGTAATCATGTTATTTTATTGGGATTTTTATTCTACTCAGTAACAGAACTGTAAAAATAAAATTATGCTATGTGTTGAGATTTTTTTTTCAAATTCTTATTGGAATACAGAATTTTTTTTTTTTTTTTTTGGTCCTGAGCATATAAACACATGATCATTTATATGGATAAGGTAAATAAACATTTTCTTTTTCACTTACTTTCCCATTCTCCTCAGTGGATACACTCTACTTTTACTACTCTCCTGAAATCCCAAGCCTGACTCTTGAATGACACTCTTGCCTTGGCCTTCAAACATGCTCAATTCCCTCCACTCGGAAGATGTACGAAAAGATTGATAAATTTCAGCTACTGCTTCTTTCTCCTCTTCTGCCAGACCCTCGAGAGTAATCTCTGTCCGCTGTTTTCAATCTCATGCTTCCCACTGAGTCTTGAATCCACTAAACTGTGTGGTTTTTTTTTTTTTTTTTTTATCTATCTCTCCACTAAAACTGCCTGAAAGTGACTCAATTTTTCACCTGTCTTGATTCTTTGAGATATCTGTCTTCCTGGACATTCTCTCCTCTCTTGCCGTAAATGTCTGTACTCTTGATCTTCTTTCTTATCACTCACTGTTATTAGACTGTTTAACTATTAGTTTATCCTCTGTTCTATTGTCCACCTCTTTGACCCTTCTATGATCTTTCTACAGTCCCTTCCATGATATCAACTGTCCAAAAGTACTTCTACAGTATCAAACTTTCTTCTATGAAAGTCCAACTGAAACCTCAAGCATATTATATCCAAAAATAGTAGTAGTAATAATAATAATAATGATAGAAGTGGCAATACATTTTATGTAAATTATGTTATTTAATCTCTATAATAACCCCTTGAATTAGGAATTATTATAATGCCTTACTAGTGAGGAAACTGAGAATAAGGATGATTAAGTAATGTGTCCAATGTCAAAAATCCAGTAAATAAGTAAATAGATAGACAAAAATATAACAAAGGCAAACAAAACTATTGTATAGATGACAATTTTAGATTAGATAACACCAGGAATTAAAAAATAAAATGCATCAATGGGACAATTGTGGATCTTACATAATGAGGAAAGCTATGATATTATGAACATGCATGACCATGCATTCTCTACAATGTAGCAGAAAGTGACATGAAACAAATTATTAGAACAAGGATTTGCTGCCTCCCTCCCAAAAAAAAGATTCACATTTAGAGTCAATAATTCATTTATCTCAGAACTCATAATATCTCAGAATTCAATACGTTAAGGAGGCAAAAAAATAATGATGTAATGGATTTAAATATCATCTTCAGTATTCCCAGTAGGTATTCTTAATATTTTAAACCCTACACTGAATATATATTCTTTTAAAATTTACAAAGATCATTTATGAATTGAGCATGTCTTTTGCCACAAAGAAAATCTCAACAAAGTCTCTAAATATAACTATAAACACGTTACACAGCTTCAGTGGAATAAAAGATAATTTAACAATTACTATGAAATAAGCAATTTAAAAAATAAATCCTCAAATAACTTTTTTTTATAAAAGAGGAAACCAAAATTTAAATGTCAGTCTGTTTGAAATTCATACTAATGAAACATTACATGGCAATGCCTATGAGATTCAACTAAAGTTGTCTGCAGTGAAAAATGTGCAAATTAAGAAGGCATAGAAAATAAATGAATTCTACATTTAACTTAAGAATCTAAATAGCTACAAAATAAACCAAATGAATTTAGGTGGAAGACAGTAATGTGGATTTTAGAAAGTGAAAATGTACAAAAAATTTGAGTGAATAATTAAACTAAAAGCTGGTATTTTGAAATGATCAATAATATAGGCAAACTTCTAGAAAATGTAATGAAGAAAAAGTGAAAAATGAAAAATAACAAATTAATACTAGCAGTAATAATGGGACTATAATGACAGATAAGAATGAGATAAAATTGTAAAGGAACAAAATTAAATTAAATTTTTAAAAACGTATATAAGAAAGGGATGAAAAACCACCACAGAAGATTAAAAAATAATAGGAAATCTAAACAATCCAAATTCTATAAGATAAATAGAAAAGTTAGTCCATGATCTACTTTGCTTCTCATACCATGTTACTTAAACTACTTAAGAGCATAGATGAAAAAAATGCTTTCCAATTTATTTTAGAAATTTAACCAAACCGTAACACCTAATGCTGACAATCACAGCATAAAAATAAGAAACCATACTCATTTCATTTATAAATGTGCAGTGGATTTATATTTTACAAGAGGATAAGGCTTTGAACTCAATTTCTAAGGGGAAACTATTTATAATATTTGAAATTGCCATTGAAACCTCTTAAAATGATGCCCATAACAACATAATACATTATTTTGTGTTTGCAATTCTGTTCCTCAATCCAGAGGATATGCTCATTGAATGGAATTGTAGGAAGAAGAACAAATTAGGATGTTCTCTTCCTTTCACTCTCTCTCATAGGTGTAGAGTACACTTTGCATAAATTAAACATGTGTAAGATACAATTCCAGGGTAGAATATTGAGTATAAAACTAGTATATCTACTTTAATAACATATTAAAAGACAAATATGCCATGGGCAAGTTAGTTATTTCAGAAATGAAAAGCTGGTTTGATATTAAGAACTCTAATAAATATTAAAATTGAATGACTTAATTAAGAAGAAAAACATTTAACCATGTCTTTGAACTCTAAAAAATGTTTACTAAAATTAACAGTTAGCAATTTTTGCACTTTGAGATAACTTACTAAACATGATAAAACCATGCTCCAGGGAACAAATGCAAACTCTGTATACTTATAAGTAAAACACTAGAAACAATCCTATTAAAGTGAAAAAAAAAGGAAAGAAAGATGCCCACTATCATCACTAGTACTTGATATTATACTAGAAGTCATAATGAAATCAGCGTATCAGTTAAAATAAATTAATATCAATATAAGATTAAATAGTGAGGGAAATAGTCATTATTTCTTAAAATATTATATTTAATTGAAAAATAAAAGTGAACTAAGAAAAAATACTAATAGATATTATAGAAGAGTTTAGTAAAGCCCCAGACAAAATATAAATATGCTGAAATTAATAATTTTTCATATACTAAATCATTTTGAAATTGAGAACATAATTCTATTCATAACAGCAGTAAAAGCTATAAAGCATAAAATAAGCAATGTAAATCTTTGCTAAAGTATATTCAAGTAAAGGGAAATATATACTCTAACCTTTAGTGAGAAGACTCCATATTATAAAAATATGAAAGAACTCAAAAAAACTCAATCAAACAAACTCAATCAAATTCTCAGAGGGATTTATTTGGAGTAAGATAATAAATGTATTCTAGAGTTTATCCTATCTGGATGAGTAAATGTTCAAGTAAAGCCAGAATCTTTTTATAATTAACATAATGCTGAAGTAATTTTTTAAAATGTTGTATTGATGCGATAATGGAAATACAGCAAAAGAAGCAAGAAAAGAGTAAAGCAAATACATACATACATAGGGAATTGTTATATGAAAAAGGGAGAATCTCACATCAAATGGACAATAAATAATATGGGGATAATCCCAGCTTCATATTATAAGCAATAATAAATTATAAATTATTAAACAATTTAATTTATATGCAAAACATATAGTGGAGAAAAATGTATTTAGAAAAATACATTTTAAAGCCATTACATAGGGAAGTATTTTCTAACCATGATATGAACAAGACGTCTTAAAAGAAAGGACTGATAGATTTGACACATTAAAATATAAAATTTCTATATATTACCAGAGCCAATAAACAAAATTAAAATAAATGATACAAGAAGAAAAATATATTCAACATATATAATGTAATATATATTTAACATAAATAGTATAAAGGGGTTAATAACCATGATGTATAAGAAGCTCTAACCAGTCATAATGAAACAGGTTAGTTTAGAAATTTAGAACTGATTCTCACAAGGGTCAAAGAGGAAAACACAAGAATATTAATTGCTCTATTATTCACAACAAAATTAGACAAACAATGCAAATATTAGACAAAAGTTTTAGAAACAATGCAGGTGTCCATAATTTAGAGCATTTATAAAAGTTCCATAGTGAGAGTGTTTCATAGGGAAGGCAAAGTGAGAGTTCCAATTGTTTCACATCCTCCCCAACCCTTTTGTAGTCTTTAGTGACATTTTTGGCCATCATAGCTGTATGTACGTGCAAGGGTTTGGGGTGCTACTGGCATCTAATTAGCAGAGGCTAAGGATGGTGCTAAGTATTCCCCAGTAGAAAGGACAGCTGTCACAGGCCCAAAATGTCAATAGTTCTGCTATGGAGAAACTCTGCCATGGGAAGAGGGGTATTCTTTGGGAAGTGTTTCTAGGCAGCCTTCTAAGTGGCTAAAAATGTTATATAGCAAAGTTATGATGGTCCATGGGTATATACACACATACAAATTCTCATTAACTGTTCTGGGTAAAGACAAGATTGCTCAGCTCTCCTACCTATAATAACAGCAAGGAAATTATTTAAGCAGCAGGCTGCTAAAGTTGTTCTGATCACAGGCCAACTTATAGGGCTTATAGGAAGAATGAGGGTCTACATTTGCCAATTCCAAATTTCTGGGAGCTTCCTTCCAAAGAAAGATAATAACCAGTAGAGTATATGAGTAAAGTGGATATGTACCTTCGCAATTTATTCCCTATACTAATTTGACCAGCATCAACAGGAGAAACAAAGAGGCTGCAGGATTCCAAAGTTGTCTTGATTGTAGGTGCTTTAATTAAACACTTAGCTTCCTGCATTCAACACCATGGGGACAAGAAGAAAAAGTACTTCAGAACCTCTTCCTTCAGCAGTGTCCTTCCAGCACCCTCTACTGTCAAATGAGAAATGTTTGAGAGCTCTAGCTCCAGCTTCAAGAGCAGGGCAAAGGACGGTGGATTTGGAGCTGAGGGCCAATAAATTGATAATGGCACAGTTTCCCACCTACCATTATTTTATTTTTTTGTCAATTTTATCATTGGGCACATATGTATTCATAACTGTTATATCTTCTTGATCTACTATTGGTCTTGCAAGTATAATGTCCCTTTAAATATATATTAGGATGTTTTCTGCTTTGAATTCTATATTGTCCATTTTTAAAATTGTTAACCTGACTTTCTTTTGCTTCATATTGGCCTGATACATTTTTCCATTCTTTTTTATTCTTTAAACATTATATATCCACTTGTTTTACATGTATCTCTCAAATAAAATAGTATTAGACCATGCTTGTTTTTTAATCCAATTTGAGTTTCTACATTTTGATTAGTGAGTTAAAGACTTTTCAGTTTTTGTAATGAATACTATAGTTGAACTTATCACATTTTATTTTGCATGTTCTACTTACATACTGTCTTTTATTTTCTTATTTTTTCTGCATTTTATCAGATAGATATTAAGAAGCAATAGTACAGATTAATCTTGAAGACTTTATGTTGAGTGAAGTAAGCCAGTCACTGAAGAACAAATATTACATGACCTCACTGATAAGTCTTAAACAAATTGAGCAGACTCACAGAGTTAGAGTCTAGAACATAGGTTATCATGAGACAGAAAGGGAGTAGAGGGGAGTAAAGGGGTGTGCTGATGCTCCATATGGGCAAAATCTATACTGTGGAAGGGGCGGGGGACAGCGGATGGGGGTGATAGTGGTGCAGTGATGTGATTGGGTTCGATGGTGCAGGGAATGTGAGGGGGAACAGGGTGGAGGTTTTGGGTTGGACTCGCTATGGAACTGGGGGAAGGGTTGGAGGAAGGAGCAGGTGAACTCTGGGGATTTATAGGGCTATGGTTAAAATTACAATGGTGGGAATGTTCTTTTGGCAAATATGGAAGGGGAGGGTTACTGGTAGAGACGTTGGGAGTTGGGGATATGTGGGATAAGGCGCACCTTGGGCATGCCTCTGTGGAATATCAAAGTGTTCATCTTGTCATAGAGTGTTATCTCAGTGGGTGGAGACCCACACAATAAACAAAGAAAATATTAAACAACTATCCTGGAGAGTCCTGCTATGTTCTGAATTAGAGGGACAAGAATCTCTCAAGAACATAGGCAGTGCCTAATAAAAGAAAACGGACCAATATGTCAAGCCCTCAATATTATTGCATGTAAATATGAACCTTATTCTTCAAAAATTGAAACTTAGTGGTTACCATAAGTTCCGAGGGGAGGGGATAGGAAGAATAGAATAGATGGAACATAGTGCATTTTTAGGGTATTGCAATTGTTCTGCATGATCTTGCAATGATGGATAAGGTCATTTTAAATTTTGTCAAAACCTAAGAAAGTGTATGGTGCACAGTGTAAACCATAAGGTAAACTATTGACCATGGTTAGTAGCAATGCTTCAATATGTGTACATCAATTGCAACAAATGTACCATACATGGGTAAAATGTTATTAATAGGGGAGAGTGGGAGGGGAGAAGGCATTGGGTATAAGGGAGTCTCCTATATTTTCTATGTGACTTTTCTGTAACCTAAAGCTTCTTTGATGATAAAACAAAGAAAAATAAGACACTGGGGGAACATATGGAAGAAATTGTCACTGTACATAAAAGATAACATATCTTATGGTGATGAAAGACACATGAAAAAATTTTATATTTTTCATTTTTTTACTTTATAATTATTTCATTTTTTATTTTTAATTTTTGTATTTGTTATTTTTATTATTATTTTTGTTTATTATTTTGGATTTGTTTTTGAGGTTTTGGATCACAGAAGGGTCACAGCTGTGGCAGTGGAGGCTCACTGGTGTAAGGTGTCGGTGATGGGGGGATGTGAGGGAAAGGGTGTCCCTGGGGCATGCCTCTATGGCATATGAATATTTTCAAGTGTCATGGGGCATTGTCTCAGTGGGTGGACACCCACACAATAGCAGAAAGAATATTGAATCCTCATCCTGGAAAGTCCTCCTACATCCTCTAATACAGCAGCAAGACTCACCTGAGTACATGGAGCAATGCCTAGCAAAGGAGGACAGACCATTATGCCAGGCCCTTGATATTGATGGTTGTAACTACGAACCTTTTCTTGTGAAAATGAAACTTAGCCTAGTATTATAAATTGCCTGAGAATTACCTTCTGAAAGCCTCCTTGTTGCTCAAATGTGGCTTCTCTGTAAGCCAAATTCAGCATATAAACACACTACCTTCTCCCTGGCGTGAGACGTGACTCCCGGGGATAAGCGTCCCTGGCACCAAGGGATTATTACCAAGCACCAACTAGCAATGGATCCAGAATAATGGAGAAATATTAAATACAAATGAGTTTTTATGGTTAAGAGATTTCAAAGTGAATCGGGAGGTCATTTCAGAGGTTACACTTATGCAGGTCTCAACAGAATCTCTTTTACTGCCACAGTAAACAGTGCCTCAAACAGTGGGGCTCCTGAGGGTTCTAGAGACATCTAGACACTATAGGAACTATTAGGAGAAAACTCTGGGTTCTGAGCCTCTAGGTTCTTAGTTATGCCACATAAAAGAATTTAAGGACATGCCATAGAGTAGGCAAGGGAGGAAAGAGTTTATTAAGAAACAAGAAATCTAGAAAAGTACACAATCAGAGGCATGGATTTGAGGGCATGCTGCAGGGTGAGTTGCTCATGTCTGGCCCCAGGTTAGGCCTTTTAAGACCTTCCCCCCTCCTCTTTCCTAATGTTGGGAAGGGGCCCCTGCTGTTTGCTGTTCTGATTGGCTGCCTTACAATCCATGCCTGTTAGCTCTCAGAGGACCAATGGGAGGCCTGTTTGGAGTTATCTGGGGCTTCCCCTTGACCCCAGAAAGAGTTCCAAATGGGACCAGGGTCTTGTGGGGTCTTTCCAGCTTTCCCCTCAGGAGGTTTCCAGGCAGGGTCTCGCAGCCATGTTTTCTGACAGGTCTGCTGGGTGTTCACTCTTGTCCCTATTGTAACCTGCCTCAGCAGGGCTGACAATCTCAGGAATTCGGCACTCTGTCAGTGGGCCTTACTTTGGAATATATGCTCCCCAGTGTATCAGAGTTAGACTCATTTATTATTTGCCTACACATAGCTATTCTGCCCCTTTTATTTAAACTTATAATTAGCACTATACTTCTTAAGTATATGCCCCAAAGACTTATATCTTTGGTCTCTTCATATGCCGGTTGAGCCCTGAATCTCAGCAAAGTTGCAATACCTACCCTCCAGTTCATTGGACTCACCCAGGGCAACTAACAAAAGGATGATGATGGACAACGCCCATCCCAAAAAGCAGAGAGTATCTATAACTGCAAGCAAGACTGTTCCATACATCTGCCCCATGGGAGATAAGCTCCCTCTCAGTCAGAAACAGAGTGGGCATCACCATCCCAAAATCCTCAAGATTGAGGGATGAACAAAGATAAGGGGGGAAGGCAACCATGAACTAAGACTAATTATTTTTCTAGCAGTGAAAGAACTTGATTCAGTGATATAAAGGCAGTGGCCACTAGAGATTCTGAGGGCAGAGAGAGGGAAGAATAGGTGTAATATGGGTCATTTTTTGCAAACTGGAATTGTCCAGTTTGCATGACATAGCAATGGCAGATACAGGTTATTATACATTTTGTCAAAACTTATTAAATTGTGTGGGGCAAAGTGTAAACTATAATGTAAACTATAGTCCAGGGTTAGTAGCAATTCTTCAATGTGTGTTCATCATTTGTAACAAATGTACCACACTAATGAAAGATGTTGTTAATGTGAGAAAGTGTGGGAGCGGGTAGGGGTGGGGTATAAGGGAATTCCCTATATTTTTTAATGCAACATTTATGTAATATAAAGCTTCTTTAAAAATAAAAAAATAAAAATTTAAAAAGAAGCAATGGTAAATAATTAACTTAATTGTGTCTATTATGTCTGCAAAAGAAAGCATCAAAAATTGAAATACAAATTCAATTTACTAGAAAGAAGTAAGGTAGGGAATTTTTTAAACAACCCAGAACTTAAAGTCTAACTAACAACAGTATTTTCTGGGGAATGAAGTAGATGGTAGGGAAGGAGAAAAAAAGAGGCAAGAGTTCTTTTTTATGTTCAGTATTTCTGCTTCATTTTTACAATTTCTTCTTCCTCATTCATGCTACCAGTATTCTCTCAGTTTCCTGTGATTATATATTATGTTTATTTTAAATTATTGAACTAGCTTCTCTATTAATTCTGGCTTGTCTGGTTCTGCAGTGTGTTGTCTTTCTTTCATAGCTGTGCTTTTGAAATATCTGGTTATTTTTTCCCATAAATTGTGGAAGGGGAAGAAAAAATTTAGGCATTAGCTTTGGTCAGACTGAGTGGTTTTACGGATCTCAGAAGCCCAAGTTTAGTGGTACCTGTGAAATCTCTGCACTCAAACATCTTCATTTGATATGCCATCAAAAGGTGCCCCTAATCTTTAGAGGCCCTCTTTATAGCTCTGATGAGAGCACTATTCTTTTCCAATAACTCATTCCATAAATGCAGTGGTTCTGGAATTTGGCTTACATTACACTCACCTGCAGAGCATTGCAAAATATGCCTGAGTCCTGTCCCTCAGAAAGTATTGCTTATTTGGCTTGAGTTGTGGCTCTGGTGTCAGGATTTTTAATGCTCCCCAGATGATTCTAATGTGTGCCAAGGCTGAATATACTTTTGCATTCAGAAGATTTAATTTACAGAGAATGCCTAATCTTATTGATCTAATTCTGATATTTTCATAGCTGTAATACCCTGCTGCACTGGTTCTTAAGCTTCAGTGTCCTTCAGAATGACATTGAGGGGATATAAAAACAGATGACTGGGCCCAGCACCAGAGTTTCTGATTCAACAGCTTGGGCTAGGTCCAAGAATTTTTATTTCTAACAAGTCTTCAGGTGATGTTAATGCTACAAGCTCTACTCTTTGGGAACAACTACCCTACTGTTGATTATTATACATATTTCTAATTTCTAAAAATGCAGTCGTGTCACTTGTATTTATTTTCTCACTAGTTTTAGAAATTATTTGAGGCATTAAGTACAATACGGACATTTAGTAAAAATAATTTTAATTTAAATAAAGTACACATTATTTAAAAAATGACTTGAAAATTTGAGGCACTTATTGAATTAAGTAGAAAAATCATAGAATGCTGAAAAACTATCTGGAAATTACTTCTCTATACTGAAAGAATGGAAAAGGTAAACAAAATTATAAACCTTGATAGTGATCTTATAGTTTTTCTATAAAAATCATCTTATTAAATTTTTTATTGAGTCAAAAATTTAACTATTAACATGTAATTTGCTAACAGACCCCATTAAAAGGTCATTTTAAAAATGTTTTCATATTCATAGCAGAGCTTAAGATATTGTATTTTGTTTTACTTGTTTGCATTAGATAAACCAATGAAAATAATCACTTTTGATATATTTTTTTCATGAGAATTATTCCTGGGACAACATATACTGAGTGTTTATTAAGCCATCTTGTAGATGCAGAATAATAGCTTTTTGTCCTGTTAGATCACATCATAATTCTGATTACTAAACCATAAATTCATTTATGTGTTTGATAAATTTATATATTATGTAGATTTGTGTGATGTACCCTAACATTGTATATTATTTTTACATAGCTTAAAGTTAAGAAAATTCTAAAGATACTTAATTATGACCTTAACTATGTTTGCATTGCCTGATTTCTTTTTCATGTTCCTTAAGACAGAAGCTAGCTACAAGCTATAAGGCACCAATTTTCCAAAGAAGAATTTTGCATATAAGTCCTTCTTGATGTGAAATCTTAGTCTGTAGGTGCATGCAGTTTGCTGCTGAGAATCCAGTCTTTCACAGGATGCTTCCCCAAAATGATCATGAAAACTTTCATGCCAGTGAAAACATGTTATTAAATCTAAGCTTGGTAAGCTAGAAACTTGAAATCTTTTTTTTTTTTTTTTTTTAATTCTAATCTCTGCCTTCAGTCATCCTCTGTTAAGTATTTCTTTCTCCACCAGTAAGGACATCTTGGGGCTAAGTCCACTAGCAGGAGAGGAGTGAGAATCTCGTCAAAAAAAGCCCTGAGGGTTGAATATCTGACTTCCATTTGTTATCAGTCTTCTTAGAATACAGGATACATATGTTTTGTGTCCTTGTTACCAATTTCCAGGCCATATGAAAACCCTACCGATGCCCTATTACAATGGTTTTGGAAAAGCAGTCAGTTTAACCTCAGAGCACTGAATTCCAATACAATTAATTATTGTATTTTAATGAAAATCTGCCCTTTAGATTCAATTAAGAGAAATATTGTTATGGAGTAAATCTGTTTAAAGTTCAAAGACAGCTATTCTTAAATATGTGAAGTGACCTCTTTAAAATATTGTTTAGATAGATTAGAAGTGTTATGGAAATATATAATTTGGGTGCTATTGTTTTCCTCTACTTATTTCTATATCACCACAAAGAACTTATCAATAATCTCTATTCTGAAAATAAAAGAAAAATAAAGGAATTTATTTATCCTAATTGAATACTTTTATCAAACCTATGTTTCTCTGTTGAGCTATGTGAATGACAGAAACTTCCATAGTACATTTATCTTTAAATATCACTTAAAGAATTTTAAGAACAGATGTGAGTGAACTGATCAGTTAATAAGTACATTCACTTAGTCATGAATAGTGTATGCTTATATTTACAAATTTGCAGAGGTAAATTGATAAAAGTTGAGCAAGATACATAAATTGATTAAAGACCAATTGTGGAAGATATGCTGGAAGAAAATGTTTTAAATTGGGTTCTAAGTGAAGAAAAGCCCCAGGGGGAAAATTTTAAAATAGCATGCTTTCTTTTGAAAACAGGGAACAGATACAGCAGGCATGACACAAACAATATTAAAGTGGGACTGGTCTAGAAATAAAATCTCTGATTCTTTTGGATTGGCCATTAACAATTCAACTCCAGAGTGACTCCTCCCAAGTTTCAGTAATATTACTTCTAACACCAAGTCATTTCTTCTCCTGAATATTGGGGAATGGAAATGGGGGAATTGGGAGCCTCTGGAGTGTGACAACTCTCTAACTCAAAGGAGACATGGGTGTGTGTTCTAGTTCGGCAGGCTGATATGACAAATACCACAAAATGGGTTGGCTTAAACAATCAAAATTTATTAGCTTCTGGTTTTGAAGCTAGGAGAATTCCAAAATCAAGGTGTCAACAAGGCAATGCTTTCTCCCCAAAGTCTGTAACATTCTGGTGCTGGCTGCCAGCAATTTTGGGGGTTCCTTGGCTTGAATCCCTGCCTCACCTCACATGGTAATGTCTTCTCCCTTCTCTCCTTGGTGCTGTTGACATCCAGCTTCTGGCTCCTCCCTGTGGTTTTCTCTTTAGAGGGCCTCCAGCAATGTGGATTAAACCCAACCTCATTCAGTTAGGCTACAATTTAACTAAAAATATCTTCAAGAGATCTTGTTTACAATGGGTTCACACTCACAGGAATGTGAATTAAGATGAACAACATATCTAAATTTGGGTACATATTTTAACCTACCACAGGTTGGCATGGAACTCACTGGTTGTACTCAAACTGTTAAGTCTTCAAGAAAAATATTGGCCAAATGTCTGCTGTAGATCTGCTCTCTCCATATTAGTATAGGAAAGGATTTTTAGCTCATCAGAGAAATAGGAAATCTGAATATACTATAAATCTTCCTTAAACTAATATATCTGCTTGTCCCTTAATCATTTAGTTTTAAAAATACACTTTAGCTGATCCAAGATGGAGGAGTAGGGAGCACTAGAATTCAGTTTCATCTCCCAGAACAGTTAGTAACATCCGAGGATCTGTCTAAATCAATGATTTAGGGGCTCCCGAGACCAGAACAGCACCATGCACCATCCAGGGAAGAGCAGAAGGAAGAAACTGACATAAATGCAGTGAAGATTTGTGAGTAGATCACTCCAAGCTGTGGAGCTGGCGACCACCCCCCACTGGCATGGCAGGCCACATTGGAAGTCACTCTCTGACTGGAAATGCAAGCCCCCTTTCCCAAAAGCAAGGGTGGGCAACACGGCTGGTCACCAACTGCTGCTGATGACTAGCGAATTGACCACTGGATTCCTGCTCTATGGACAGTTACAGTTTCAACCCACCAAGGTCAGAGAGCTACCAGCAGCCACTGCTCCAACACTATTCCTCGCAGGGTAAAAAATTGGGATGATTTAAAGACACAGTAACCTCCTGGAACGACACAGAAGAGCTTCAACTTGTCTGGGACAGAAAGCAATTGGTAGGCTCTGTTTCAACCCGGTCCCCAGAAGGAGAGGGACTAGGGCTAATTTATAGACCTAGTGAATTCTTGGGGCAATGGGGAACAGTAAGCTGAAGGGAGACTTCCCCAAGAAAAGAAGTTGTGGTGGTTGATTGGAGAATTCTGATCATAGGGTCTGGGATCTGTGCAACACTTTCTGATGGGGTGGAGTCAGCTGAGAAGTAAAGGCATAGTACCCAATTAGCTGGCTGTAGAGCGCCATCTTCTGGGCTCATCAGGAAATCACAGATTCAGGTAGGCATCAAAGAGAAGCCTTTCGTGTCTCCTCCCCAGGGTGCACTGTAAACAACCTACACGCCCTTCATCAGTCCCCGAGCCAGTTTTGGTTAGGAAAATTAATTTGAGAAAGGTGTCTCTGAGGCGGACCCTCCTACCAAAATTAGCCTTCCAGGTAAAAACAGCTAGAGATAAAGAAGGAGTGTTCCAAATATATAAAAGCAAA
>JAQZBX010063848.1:0-16617 GCA_029593785.1 Cabassous unicinctus
TGGACCCACGGAGCCTTAAGAGGAAAGAGGAAAGCTGAACCCTTGCAGATGTCACACACCATCTTGATTCAATATGTGGCAACAGAGTTTGGTAAGGCACTAACCTTGAGTTGGACTCTTTAGGGCCTGGTAACTGTAAGCTTTTACCCCAAATAAATACCCTTTATAAAAGCCAACAGATTTCTTGTACTTTGCATCAGCACCCCTTTGGCTAATACAGCTATAGAATGACTTTGGGCTTACAGGTGCTTAAGAAGCTAATTTCCATTGGGATATCAATGTTGTCAGTCACAGAGATATACCATTTTGTCTGTTCATTGGTTTGAATTCTTAAACTTATTGTCTGGAGAAACCAACATTTTCCCATATGTAACTTTGAAAACCAATTTAAGCCATTTGATGACCTCCCAGCTAGTTTAGGTTATAAACTACCACAGGAAAGTATAAAGGATTTTCTGATTAAATACAAAGCATGTAATGCCCATGAACTCATAGCACCTCTAATTAGAATATTTGATTTTCATTTTAATATTAAGATTTTAAATGTACAGAAAATAGAATGCCAAACAGCAATAGTTCACAGTAGTGATTCTGGTGACCTGTTTATTATGGGATCAATTGATATGTTAAATATGATAGACATTTATATTTCTCTATTGATGAAGCATCAGCTAAATCCCTGAAAGATGAATTCACATATGGAAAAGGTGACCACGTTGTCTTAGTGCCAGGATTTAGCCTACCTCTGCACTACTACCCAATTCTCTTCCAGTGGGAATCTGTCTCATCTTGATAATTATCATCATGATCACAAAATTCATCTGGGACAGAGGACTAGGAAAAATTGACTCGGAAAAAGATCAATTTAGGAAATGAGCTGAGTATGATTAAAGTGCTCTGAAACTTTCCCAGTTCCCGTGCTGACCACGCAAGAGTATACATCATTGGCTAACTAAGAAAATCTATTGCATCTCTAAGCCAGACAGTGCTCCTCTCATCAGACTCTGACACACATAGCAGATGGGGGGAGAGTGAAGTCTCAGAACATATCCTTTTACTTAGAGCTTAAACTTTGATCAGTGCCCACTCATTTAGGGGTTTGTCAGAGTCTCCCTTGTATCAGAATGTGACAGAATCCTTGATGGTGAGTGAGATGGGAGGATAAATGACACAACCCACGTGGACAACGCCTGGCATTTCATAAACTTGTGAGGGCCTCGCTGTCCCTCTGGCCCCATTCACCCGCTCCTTTCCCTCCTGCTTTGAACCACCTGCTGCACTTCAGATAATGCCGAACAAGCTCACGAAGCTATGTTTTTACCTTCATTTAAGTACTTCTAAAGTTATTCTCATGAACTTCCAGAAATCGAATTTATTGAAAACTAAGCTTGAGGCCCCTATGCTTAAAGATCATTTTCTCCTGGTGGACTCTGCACTCATAACCCATTTGGCACATTTCTCTAATTTGTGCTACAGGCACCTGTTTGTCCATGTAAGTGTGACACCAACGTGTGGTTGCGTGTACAGCATTAGTGTTGTCTGCTTTCAGTAACATGTTCCTAAAACCTTGAAAGCAACGATGAGGATGCTGGAGGAGATCCAGAAGCTGTTAGAGAAATGGGCCGTGCTTTCCTATTACAGCAACCTGATATAATCCATTCTAACATGATCTTGCTTCCCTTTTGTGTTAGCACTCATTCTCTAGTCCTGCCCCCACCCTCTTTAAAGATTTATCTGCACTGGAAGCCTCCCTCACCTGCATTCACTTTTTTTTTTCTTTTTTTATTGTGAGTTAAAATCAAATTTTTCACAATACATACCAATATTTGTAAAATGATATGTAAATAAATATGCATATATGTACATTTGTTTACATAAATGTTATTTGTTATATATACCCACAGTAGTCCAGCTCCCATCCCAGCCCAGCCCCTTCACCTCTTCCCCAGTCTCAAAGGACCTTCTAATTGACAGGAACAACTGTCAGTTTTCCTGATGCAATGGAGTCAGTTTCCCCATTTGTCCTTCCAGCTGCATCCTCCCTTGCCTTCTGGCACACCATTCTCTCTTAACCTTCCCTCTTGCAGTTGCTTTTCCTCTTCCATAAATGTGGAGATGCTCTCATTGATATAGAAGTCCTGGCGGGTTCTGCCCTAGATCCCTTCTCACCTCACTCTGCCTAGGCAATCCCATCTACCTCCATGGCTCTCAGTCTGCTTTCCACTGAATGATATGTTACATTTATGATGCACATAACTGATCACTTGAATTCAGTGCTTAAAAATCCTCACTGCTGAGGGGAAAACAGTTGTAATACAGGGGCTGTTTCGGGACTTGGGAATCATCCTGAATGACATTGCAATGACAGATATAGGCCATTTTATATCGTCCCATAATCTGCAGAATTGTGTGGGAGAGAGTGTAGACTACAATGTGAACTATGGTCCGTGCTCAGTGGCAATGCCCCAGAATGCATTTATCAATTGCAATGAATGTGCCACCCTAATGAAGGATATTCTTTAAGTGGGAGGGTGTGAGAGATGTGGGAAATGGGGCATATGGGAATCCCTATATTTTTTAGGTAACATTTATGTAATCTAAGAATCTTTTTAAAAATATTTAAAAAAGAAATACACTTAAAAAATAAAAATAAATAAATCCTTTATCCCCTTAGAAGAAAGTAAAACTGTTTTAGGTTGGCATTTCGTGTCCTGGGCAATCTTTGACCTTACCAGCTATAGGACTCTGGGTAACTTACTTACCTCCTTTCTGCTTCAGTGCCCTAATCTGAAAAATGGTGATAATACTTAAGTCTACCTCTTAGGGATGTTTGTGAAGATAAAATGAGTTAACTCACATAATTATTGCGTCCTAGTACTGTTCCTGGGCACATAGTAAGAGCTCAATACCTGTAAGCTATTTTTGGTTATTATTACCATTTTGACTCTGTTAGATCCTTCCAGCTTCACAACACTTCCATTCTCATATCCTGTGTTGCAAACACACAGAACTATGTACCATTTCCTGAACATGCAATGCCTCTTCACATGCTGTTTACTTTCTCTGGAATCCCTCACCTGGGAAAAATCCTCAGTACCCAAACTCAGATCTTCCCTCCTCTCTGAAAGCTTCCTGAGCAGAGTTAGCTGCTCCCTTCTTTGTGCTCCTATTGGACTCCTTGCAAATTTCTGTTATAGATTTTTTAAAATTGCTCTCTATTTGCCTGTGTGGCTTTTTTGCTCAGCAGTGGCTCTTTCATAGTAATGATATGTCTTCTTCATCTTTGTATCCTCTTTGCCTAATTCAATACCTGGATTCTTAACTACTCATTGATAATGTTTTTAAATAAATAAATAGAAGAAGAGACATAAGGATGGAAGGATGGATAAATGGGTGGATATATAGGAAAAATGAAGGAATGAATGATTATTTATGGTTAGAATATAGTTTCAATACTGAACTATCATTAAAGAAAAAATTTTTCAAGGTGAATCAAATAAATTCAAGGACAAAGGAAAATTACTATGCATAATTTGTTTAGATTATCAAAAACTGTTGGCTCTTTCACAGTAAAGCTGTCAAATACAGAGTTTTGATGGAAATGAAAAAAAGTTTTTCATGACACAAAAATTATTGCCTTAAAATAAGAAAATAAGAAGTATTTGAAGACCCTTTTTGGATGGAGACATGATGTTAAAGAGAATAAAAGCCTCAGTTATTGGATTAGCTATATATATTTGATAAATTATCTTCAATTAGGAAGACACCACAAAGTTTCCAAATATGTAGTTCTTTTGCATTGTGCAGTGACAAGATCATGGAGATTGATTGTGTGAAATTCTCACAAGGTGGACAAACATATGTCAGATGAGCCTCAGGAAGGGGATAGCATAACTAAATACACTTTAAATGTACTTACAGAGGTATAATATCATCTACATACTTATTAAATGATGACCTCTTATTTATCATTATATCCAAAAGAAACTTGAAAATGTAATAGAACTGTTTCCTAAAGACACCAACCAATATGATGCTGTGATTTTAAACAAATGATAATTAAAATAACCCAAAAGAAAACAATTAAATATGGATATTATAAAATGAGTACTTGGTGACATATCTGAAAATATAGCCATATCTTCATGTCGCTTGTGTTGGGAAAAGATGCTCTTTCAAAGTTCTATAAAGTTAGAGTTAGAGCCAGTCAAGAGAAAGAAAATTAAAATATTCAGGACTGGAGGGATTTGTCTGTTGAGAGACAACTAAGAGAAATGAATTTACATTAGGGAAGATGGAGTTGGAGAAGAAACTAAGGCTGGCAAATGGGTGAATAGTGTGGTATGTAATTTCTCAGTGTGAGTGAAATGGTGTGATTTATGCCCTAGTTCAGTATCCTGAGCATGCAATTGAGGATAAGTCTTTTTCAATAATTAACATGTGTGTGTCTGCATTAATTCGAACCCCACTCCCTGTGCAAATATTTATTTTAGGTTGCAAAAAGATTCTGTGAGCAATGTACTAGAAATGTGTTGGCTTTTATAATGAGAATATATTATGTTAAAAACTTACAGTTCTAAGGCCAAAAAAGTATACAAATCAAGGCATCATAAGAGATGCTGTCTCACCAAGCTGCAGCATTGGGCAATCAGGCATATGGCTTATCTCTCCCTTCTCCCCTGGGTCTTGTCTCTTTCAGCTTCAGGCTAAGGTGGCTTCCTCTCAGCCTTTGTGTTCTGTTGATTCCAGCTTCCGGGTTCTTCTCTGTCTTTGCAGTTTTGTTCTGTGTTTGTGGCTTTTTTATTCCTCCATTTATAAAGGACTCCAGAAAGAGGATTAAGACCTACCCTGGGTGCCACAGTCTAATTAAAAGCCCTTAACTGAAGTAATTTAAATCAAAAGGTCCCACGGACAATAGATTCATACTTATAGGAAAGGAGTAGCTCCAAGGACATGATCTATCAGCCAGTGCCGTAGGTCTCTGCAATTCAGAGTATTTTAACTACTGCTTTGAGTCTGCTGTTCATTGTGATAGCCACACCTGCCCTGTATTTGGTGATTAAGTGCTGCCACTGGCCTACAGAGAAGAGCAACCACCGAGCTCTTCAGGTAAGATGGAGTTAGTCTCACAAATGTATTCCTCACAGTCCTAGTGAAAGTTGTATCCTCTGGAAATTCCTGGGGTGGGTGATCATGCCTTACATGATACATCCACTCTAGTATTCCAATCTCTCTAAGCCTTTGGATCCCCTCATCAACAGTATACCAGGACAGTTCTGGCATTTCCACCTCAGGTAATGTTGACCATATGTTGGTCCATGTTTCAGCCAGCCACCTGAGCAAACTGTTAGAGCTCTTTCTAATCCCTCAAGCCACAACATTGAATCCAGAATCTCTGCTTAGTAACAACTTAGCAATTAGTATCTGTCCATATCAATAAATTCAGCTGATCCAACTTTATATTCCTTCCACCATTAGCCCATACCATTAATATTCATTCCCACACAAAACCCTCTGATTTCTGTCTATATAAATTGGAAAATGCATGCAGTTCTTTTGGAGTATAGCATTCTTCCTCATGGGTCACACTCTGTACCTCACCCTTTGGGGCCTATTGGGACTTTAGATATAGGTCTGGAAAAAAAGAGCGGTGGTAGGAGTGGGTAACAACAAGAATTAGAAGCTTCTTGCAAGCCAGTTACCTCAGGGCATTCCTTTGCAGTTTCATCTGGTGAAACAGAATTAATCTCTTCAGGTGGAGGTTGAATGGCAGACTCCTTAAGGGAGACCAGATGTTGGGAAGCTGTTTCCTCAAGGCAGTCCATTACAGGTTTACCTGGCAAAGACTTAGCAGAATTTAAGGTTTCAGTGTCCTCACTGCCATCATTATCAACCCATATGTCTACATTCCAATTTTCAGGACCCCATTCCTTTCCCATCAATGCCCTCACTTTAATAGCAGAAACCCTGCAAGGCTGAGATTTTAGTTTCCATTGTAGCCTTGCTACTTGCACAATGAGACTCTGGGTCTGGTTTTCAGAGATCTCAATGCTGTGGCCACACTAAACAAAATTTTATTTCAGGGCACACAGAAACTTTCACATCCTTCATGTGGTGCTTATGTCACAAATTTGGAGCCTTCAGCTCATCCCTTTTTTTTTTTTTTTAATAATTGTATCCAGTGTATTTAGGAACAACCAGCCAACATCATTTTGCCTTTTTATTTAAAAAAAAACTCTTTGAAGGTGTCAAAAACACTCTTATCCAGAGCCTTGCCTCTTATAAGCATGTGAGTAGCCATATCTAGTGCTGATATTTGCATATTTCTATTGCCAACTCACGCCACCTTGATCATTGGAATAGAGTCATTAGTGCCTTTGAATCTAGTCAGAATAGAGAGCCAATTGCAAGAACCCCAGAGCCAATTCAGAAATCCCATTTTTAGATTCTGTTCTCAAGAACCACTTCTGGTACCAAGCTGTATTAGTCAGGGATCTTTAGGGAAACAGAACTGACAGGAGATATCTGTAAATATTATGAGATTTTAAAAGATAGTCTCATGAAACTGTGGAAGTGCACAAGTCCAAAATCTATAGGGCAGGCTACAATCCAGGAATTCCCTGGATTCCCCAAGGATGAATTCCCCAAGGAATTGAGCTGTCTCTATTCCTCTATGTTCTTCTCCTGTGTGTCTACTTACATATGAAAGTCTGTATTATCAGCCCAAGAGGGCTGGGACTCAAGGCTGAGTCACACTGTAATGATGTGGTTGAATCAAAGCCCTAATCTTAACATAATTTAATCAGCCATCTCAGCTGAATCTAATACATTCAAAGGGTATCATGTCCAGAGAAACAAACCAGTTTACAAACATAATCAATATCTCTTTTTGAATTCATAAATAATATCAAAATGCTACACAGGCCAATTAAAAATTTAAATTCCAAGATAAAAGCCAGGTCCAGAGCCCTGAAGCCTGCACGTTTGGAACACAAGAAGGGTATCAAATTTGCTGTGGGAAAATCAGGCTAGGAGATAGAAAGAACAGTCAAGAATTAAGACTAGAAATAGAAATAGAGTACAGTAGAGGTAAGACGCTTGGATGAACTTTGTTGCATGGTTAGCTGACTTGTCAGGATTTTCATTGCCCATTCAGGACAAAGAGGCTTTTGCCCTCAGCATGTCATCATACAATTTTTGAAATATGTGTAACAAGCCTTGGCCAGTGTGTTCCAGTTTTCTAATATTTGGCTGTGGCTTTGTGTGTGTGTGTGTGCAGGCATGCATGTATAGATATGCATGGGGGAACCATGCTATGCCTATCTGTATGTCATCTATAACTTCAGTTTAAGCACTTTTCAGGCAGAAAAAATTTGGCCTTATGATACTTCCATTTCTATTTCTTCCATTATGGCTTTCTCTAGAAGTATTCCTTTATTGGTTAAGAAGGTAATTTCAGGATTACAGGTACATTTTTTAAAACATAGGTTGGGAAGGGGTGATGGTGATTAAAACTGAGCCCTGCCAATGTGATGTGGGTTGAAAATGCAAATAAATGCAAAAACAGTTTGAGAGGTTTTTAGATGATAGAAATATAATGGATATTTCATAATATAAGTTAGAGATTGTGGTAGTTTGAAGCTGTATATGTACCCTAGAAAAACTTGTTCTTAAACCTAATCCATTCCTGTGGATATGAAGCTATTGTAAATAGGACCTTTTGATGAGGCTACTTCAGCCCACCTCAATCAGGATGGGTCTTAATCCTATTACTGGAGCCCTTTATGAGCAGAATGATATTCAGACAGAGAGAGAGAAAGCCACAGGAAACTAGAAGCTGAACTTCAACAGAACCCTGAAGAGAGACCAGGAGATGCTGCAATGTGCCTGGCCACATGACCAAGCATCGCCAGCAGCCAGCCCCAGAACGCCAGTCTTTGTGAAGACAACATCGCCTTGATGGCACCTTGATTTGGACATTTTTCCAGTCTCAAACCATGAGTGAATAAATACCCATTGTTTAACCCAACCCATTTCGTGATATTTGCTTGAGCAGCCTAGAAAACTAAAACATGGATGCTAGTAATACTTTTCAAAATATTTTAAATCCTCACTTTGGATGTCAAACATATTGTTCCCTACATCAGTCCTTGATGCCAGTGTCAAATACAGAATGGATATTAACTCAACCTAGCATGACATTTCTTACCTTCTTCTCATGGCCTCCATGGAAATTGATCTCCAATGATTAGTGTAGCATTCAAAGTTTCTTTTCATTGCATGCTTTTCTGTCAGTGACGTTTCAAAAATCTTCAATGAAATCATAATATAATTTATATGTATATGATGTATTAAGCTCTTAAATAAATGTATCTGAACCTCAGAAACAGTGAAATGGTAGAATGAGATTTTATTATTTCCATTTTATGGATGAGGAAACCAGAGCCTCAACAAGACTGAGTAATCCACCCAAGGTCAATCAGCTGCTAGAGGAAGACTTGTGAGGTCTTCCATCTCTGCATTGAACCATTTTTATTAAAATGTCTGCACTGAAACAAACAGCATTGCAGTTTATCCAAAGCATCTATCAGGCAGCATAATAAGTATGCAAGGCATTAGGCTTGGTAGCCTCCCAGTTGGACGCCTTTATAATAGGAACGTTTCTGGCAGTAGAATTCCATTGCATGAACACACAGCCCCAGCCTCACTTTCTGCATTCCTGTCTCTCTTTGGGCACTTGTTCCAAAGTATGAACACAAATCCTTTCTCTATGTAAAACCTGTTAGCATAAATGCTTATTGAAGTGATAAAGAATGTACTTCTATTCTAAATAATAGGTTTGCTTAGTTAGAAAGCCCCAAGTCACTAATGCCTTAGGGCTCCAGAGACTGTGCTTTGATTGTTAGCACTATGATTCAAGTGGAGAATCAATGTCAACACTGTTTATGCAACAGACTCCATTTTCTCCCCACCCCTGCCCTCACCCTGGTGTTCAACTGAAGAAAACCATCAAGGAGCAGGGGAAAGAAGCTGGTATGGTTTTTGTTAAACACTTATTATGTGCTAAATGCAAATGCTATGTACATTTATCTCACTAAATTTTTACCAAAAAAAATGAAACAAGTATTATTATTATCACTGCTTTTACACTAGAGAATCTGAGGCTCAGATACTTTAATCAAAACGTGTTTCTCTCCGACTTTAATTCTTTTTGTTCTTCTAACCTGAAGGTTTTGTGTCATAAAAGTGCTTTTAGTGGAGCTAATGGGTGGTCCTTGCACCAGGGTCACTGCAGTAGATAAACTAAGAATAGATAAGAATACTTGGAGGAAATAAGCACAAAGGAAGGAAAAGAGAGCGAAAAGGAGAAGGGAGAAAAGAGGAAAGAAAATGCAAAGTAGGATAAAATAGCAAAGTTGTAAAGGATGCTGGCTTAATCAGTCACTTCTACCAGCACAGTGGGGCAGCCTTGCCTTCTGAAATAATTCAGTGTAGAGAAGTCCAACAAGTCCTTTGAACAGACCACTGAAGATACTGGAAAGATTTCAAGGAAATTGATCAATGTCTTCACAAATACAGCTAATTTATTTGAAGGATTCAATTACTGCCTCATCTTTACTGGCAAGAATTCAGAGGTTTACAACACATAAGCTACAGTACCAAGAGCCTTTTGCTTTGATGAAATGTATTTTAAAAACATAGCTACATTTCTCTAACATGAATAAAAGTGTTTCTGGAGTTTAGCCTATATCTTCAGTCAAGTTTCAGACATGGAGAAGTAGAGAATTAGATGCCCTCAAGAATGCTGTAATTTCATTATTGAGAAAAATGTGACTCCTGCTCCACCACTAAAAAAATATCTCAAGTAATGTGGTGTTGCCAAATATACAGTATTCTTCTTGAAAATCATTTTCACAGACTTTGATCTTGGTTGATATTTTAGGTTCCTGGCTGCTAAAGCAAATACCATGCAATGGGTTGACTTAAACAATGGGAATTTATTAACTTATGGTTTTGAGCTAGGAGAAGTCCAAAATCAGGGTGTTACCAAGGCGATGCTTTCTCCTAGGAGAGTATGAGGTTTTGGATGCCAGCAATCCCTGGTCCTTGACTTTTCTGTCACATGGTGACCTTTCCTGGCTTCTCTATTCCATTGGCTTCCAGCTTCCAGCTGCTCCCCCTGTGACTTTCTCTGCATGTGTCTGAATTTCATTCTGCTTATAAAGGAATCCAATAATTGGATTAAGACCCATCCTGACGAAGGAGGGGAGCACAACTGAACTGAACTAACCTCCTCAGAAGGTCCTATTTACAAAGGGCTCACACCCACAGGAATGTATTAAATTTAAGAACATGTTTTTCTGGAGAGCATAGCTTCAAGCCACTGCAGTTGATCAAAAAGAAATATTGTGTAACAGTCAACACCACTGAATATTCCTTCTGAATGGATGTTCAGAATGTTAGAACTAAGTCATTCAGTTAAATTGTGTGGCCTCAAAAAAAGAGAAAACTTATACAACCTCACTTTAAAATGTTCTTAAACCTGAAAACTATTAACTTTTAGAATATATTCTCAGGTCGCAGGGGAAAAAAACACCAGTGAATGTAAATTGGACTTAATTCTGGCATGTTTTGGAAAAATAATTGTTTCTCCATTCGGCCTGAGATCACAGTTAATGTTGATTTCTTTCTCTCTTGGGCCCCAAATCCAATGAGTTAACAAGTCTACTTTCTCAGTGTTTTAGGTAAATGTACTTGTTTTAAAAATCTATTCCAGTCAGCATTGTTTTATTTCTTCCCCCTTCACTATCATATTAGCATCCCAACTCATCTCACCATTTAGAATATCTTCCCATTCCAGTTCATCCTAAATGACATTTCCTGATCTGCAACTTCATGCATATCACTCCCCTACTCAAAAATGTTCAAAATATCTATATTATATCCATAATTTTAAAAATATTGTATTCTGATTTGACATAGGTGTCTTAGCCTGGAAGTCAAAGCACACCACTATCTGGGCTCAATTTTTCATTTCAGCTGCAATCTTTTTCCCCAAAATACTCTTCACGCCAACCAAATAAAACCTCTTGCTATTTCCTAAATATATCATGTGCTTCTTCGCTTTGGTTCTTTGTTCATCTTGTTAAATCTGCCCTTCCCACATATACCTTGACTGAAATTATAAAATGGATCTAGCTTTAGACCTATGGGTACAGTTACCACGGAACTTCCCAGTCTACTCAATCATTTTTGGTCTTCTTCCTCTCTCAAGGCAATTCAACACTAGCGCTAATATTTTATATCTTGTATTTTGCTGGTTCAAGTGGCTTCTTTAAGGCCAAACTGAATTTAAGCTCCCCAAAGTGAAAGATCCTTGTCTTAAGGGTTTTAAATCCTCTGAGGAGGATGCAAGGTGTGTTACAATCTTTTCAACCCAGAATAATATGCTAGAGAAAATTTAAGTAACTTCAAAAAGTGACAAATAGATAATAAACCACTTAACCAAAGTATTCATTTCAGATATTTGAATGTTATAGTTAATAAACAGGAAGCCTAGTGCATATTTCCAGAAAGACAGCTTTGACATCATGCTCGTCTTCTGTCTTATGTAGAAGGGTGTTATAACCTGTAAACACAGCCTGCCATTTCTTCTCTGATTTTGTATCTAGTGCTTTTTAAACTGGAATACGTGTGTATATTTTTGCGTGCATTAGAACTTGCCAGCTGTGTTTTGAACAAAGTTTTGACTGCAGTTCATCAATCAGCATTAAAGTCTGAGACTCCCAGAATGATAACGCCTGAACAATCCACACAGCATTAATGTACAGACCAACAAAGGTTTTAAAATGCAGAACAGGTCTTATGGTATGTGCTCAGTCTTACTATAAAGCTATAATATTCTATTGCAGGGAAAACCCTCATTTATTTCATTTAAGTTGGGAATATTATGAAAATTATATTTCTATGATTGAAGAGACCAAAGGTTGCAAAAATCCAGAGTAGAGATTAATGACGAAGGAAGTATAAGCAAATACATGTGTTTATATGTGTGTGTATAAAAAATAAAAGTAGTATTTTCAAATATTAGCAATCATAATGGCTAATATTTACTAAACATCTAATATGTACCAGACACTATGTGTAAAGTTGTATTCATTATCCCATTTACTACTCATGATTACTGCTCCTACATGGAGTTTCCTGATGGAATGTAGCCACTAGGTAGGAAAGACACACCAACTGTATGACACATGGCTCCTTGGTCACTCCCAAGCCCCAGCACCAACCCCTGCTTCTACTGAAGCCACCAGGCCTGGTACTGCTGCTCCACCACTGGGATGGGAGCAGGCAGCACCTTCCAGGGGGGAGGTCTTGACAAACCCTTGGCATGCTCTGTTCTCGAACCCCCAGTGTGCCAATGCCATGCCATGTTCACTGGCAAAGGTGAAAGTAAATCTCTCTCTGCATTCTGTCTCACACCTCTCAAGAGAGATATGATGAGAAAATAGCTCTTTTTTGTTTTATTCTTATGCCCTTCCTTTCCTTATGATTCAAGTGAGAATTCCTGGACAGCTAAACCTAAGGAACAAATCATACTGACACCGACAATGCTATAATCAGAATCATTTGTACCTCCAACCACCACCACCCCTTTCCTCATGAAGCTTTATAACCGGCATTCTTGTTCTTAACCTCAAGTGTTTCTTGACCTTTTTTCATAAAGACTTCCAGGTCTTTCATGGAAATGAACTTTTGGCAGAAATATCCCATTAAGACTGAGACAAGATAGACCTGAAAAATGGTGGTGCACAAAGAGGAGACTCAAGCTAGCACCCTTTGCTGGATTTAGTTATGTTTGAAACAAGAAGACAAGAAGAACAAAGAAGGTTTAAGCCTGCCACTATTGCTGATGAATGACAAAGAAAAAGCAAATCTATTCAAAACCTCTTTTGAATCCATTATCTCTGTCAAGAAGAATGATCTTCTGACAGAAAGGGTAGAAGATATATTTGTAAGAGAAAATTGAAATCTAAGATCAGTAAAGAGATAATATGAGAACATAATTATACTAAATTATTTTAAATCTCCAGTTTCAGATGAATTCCATCCCAGGGAAATGAAAAAACTTGTAGATAAGACCTCTAAATCACTGGCAATAATTTTTGAGAAGTTATGGAAAATGGAAAAGATGCCAGAAGACCAGGAGTAGAAAAAAAAAAAATACTATTCCAATTTTCTAAGTAGAAAAAAAGTAGGAAGTAAGTAGATTCCATCAATTAATTATGTACAGTGAAATTTACATTTCCTGCAGGCAAAATTATACATTTAAACTCTTAAAGACAAGGTGTTGGAAAGAAAAGTGGTGATTTGTATGACTGATCATGGGTTCACTGAGAACAAATAATGCCAGAGGAACTTGACCTCTCTTTTTGTATACTTAACATATATCTGTATCTTTGTACCATCAAGGCAGAAGAGTATTTGAAAAAGGCTTTCTTTAAAAAGGGGGCAGTGTGGTAGTAGACAGGCCAACACAACAGGTGAGTCTTGAGGCGTTGGCTCCCTGTCTAAATGGCAGGTGGGTATTGGGTAGTGTACCTTCACTGCCTCGCACTCTGGGTGGTGTACAGTAAATGTTCCTTAGGTATTCAAAAAATGCCTGGAAGTTGAGAACAGCCAGAGCTACAGGAGGACTTGTTTCATTGTCAACTAAGGAAAGGCTAAAGAATGGGGAAGATTTAGCCCAGAAATTGTCTTCAAATATTAGAACTGCTAAAGGCTTTGCTTTGTATTGCTTTAGAGAGCAAAAAGAGGTCAAGTGGTTGAAAGGTTTGAGTAAGCAGATTTTGGCACAAAATGGAAATGAGCTACTTGAAAATGGAATGAGCTGCCTCAGGATTTAGTGAGTTCCTTGCTGCTGGAACTGTTCAAACAGAGGAGAGTCATTGCTTATCAAGAAAGCTGAAAAGAAGGCCCCGGCACTGGCTACAGACTGGACCAAATTCTTGCAATCATTAAACACCCATGTATTGATGATCCTTCATGTGTCAGCAGCACACGAGGTGCTGGACATAGTAGCAGCCCTCGTGGACGTTATAGTCTAGTAGAGGATTCAGAGAAGCAAATGGGTAGTTACAGTCCAGTGTGATAAGTGCTATCACAAGGGAATCACACGGTGCTGTGGAAATACCAAACAGGGCTGTCTAACCAATCCTTGCAATTTTGGGGCAGGCTTCCTGAAGAAAACAGTTTATAAATTGCTTAGGAAAGTTTACGTGCAAAGAATTAGTGGAAAAGGAATCTGTATTAGTCAGGGTTCTCTAGGGAAACTGAAATGATAGGAAATATCTATGAATAGTATGAGATTTTATAAAACTCTCTCACGTGACTGTGGGGATGCACAAGTCCAAATTCCACAAGGCAGGCTGCAAACCAGGAGCTCCCATGAAGGTCCATGATGAGTTCCCAGGAGATGCTGCCTGTCCGAAGTAGAGATGGGAATTCTTTCTCCAAATGCTGAAATAACTTCCCCTTCTAAGGCCTTCAACTGATTGGAGTCACT
This sequence comes from Cabassous unicinctus, assembly GCA_029593785.1. Lineage (NCBI taxonomy): Eukaryota > Metazoa > Chordata > Mammalia > Cingulata > Chlamyphoridae > Cabassous > Cabassous unicinctus. The sequence continues at coordinate 14,567 of JAQZBX010063848.1, forward strand.
CATTGCTGATGGCATTCTTCTTAGTTGATTGTAGATGTAACCAGCCATCTATGCAATCAACTCACTGATGATTAAAGTCCATGAAATGCCCTTGTATTACAATTAGCCCAGTGCTTGCTTGACCAAACAATTGGGCACCATTACCTGGCTGAGTTGACACATTAGCCTAACCATCACAGAAACCAATGGTTGAGGAGAATGAAGAAGGATTAAAATAACTGCAGTGGAAAGGTGAGAGGGTAATAAGTAAGAAGCCATGGCAGGATCTTCAATTAGGACAGAGACATACTGAGGTTGCCTGAGGAGATGCCGGATGAGGAAATCTATAGAGGCACATGGGCAGTGCTCAGCATTTCCCCAGAGTTGAGGTTTTTCCAAGCAGGAGCAATGGAAGGATAGTGAGACAGTGATGTTTGAGAATATTTTTATCAAAACGTTTAAGATTTTGGCCCTTAAAGACAGATACAGACCATTACATATCTTGTCATAACTTACAAAATCGTGTGGGAGAGTGTAAACTACAATGTAAGCTATAATCCATGCTTAGTGGCAATGCTCCAAAATGTGTTCATCAATTGTAACAAATGTACCACACTGATGAAGGATGTTGTTAATGTGGGAAAATGTGCGAAGGATTGGGAGCGGGGCATATGGGAATCTCCCACATTTTTTATGTAACATTTATGTAATCTAAGTATCTTTTTTTAAAAAAACAAAAATATATAATATAAAAAAAAAATTAAAAAAAAAAAAACACTATAGCCCTTGGAATTACGATAAATGGGGAAAGGAATGAAACCAGGAGCAGACCAATGGAAAGAGAGAAGAAAGCATCCAAAATGAAAGGTCTCTAGCAAGTCACCAAGGCAGTGAACAGATATGGTAGGAGTGCTTGATTATTTCTAAGACTCTTCCCTCTTTCCCAAATTTTTATTATGAAAATATGCAAAATTCTACAAAATTGAAGGAATGAATACCTGTAAACCCACCACTTACATTCATCATTTTGATATATTCGCTTCCCCTCTCCCTCTCATATAGTTTTTTGCTGAACATTTAGAAGAAAGTTATATACATCAACTAAATTCTAAATTCTTCAACATGATTCTCCTATGAATAAGCACATCTTCCTACATAAACGTAATACATTCACACAGAAGATAATTAACAGCAGTTCCATTATATTATTTAATATACCATCAATATTACAATTTCCCAGGTTCTTCCAAGAATGTATTTTATAGCATTTTTAATTTTATATTTTCAAACCGGTTGTCAACCAAGGTTCATGTGTTTGCGTTTGATTGTGTTTTCACTTTATTCTCTTTAAACATTGAATTTTTTTGTCACTGACTCTGTCATTTTGAAGAATCAAAGCCAGTTTCATAATCTGTTTCCTCTATTCCCTACATTTCCTCTAAACAGAAAATTATGTCTAGATTAGATGCAGGTTAAACAATTTTGGCAAGAATATTTCTTAGGGGATATTGTGTACTTCATATTGTACCACATTGTGAGGCACATAATGACAGATTATTCCACTATTAGAGGTAACTTTTATCACATAGTTAAGGAGTTAATGTGATGAGTTGTCACTTCGCTCTACTGTAAAGGTATATTTTCCCCTTTCAATTACTAGATAATTTGTAAAGTGAGAGTTCAACTATATGTAAATATCCTAATGGCCAGCAACCTTCATAAAAATCCTTGCGTGATTCAGTTATTATATTGGTTTATCAAAATGATGATTTGATAATTGAACCATTTCTTCTAAATTTATTTAGCTAGCATTCAACTGCCAAAAAGAGTTTTCCTTTGTTTTCTTTTTTCTATTTTTTTTTTTTAGCATTATTATAGTCTCAAATATTTTGAATCTGGAATTTTTGATTTCTTGATTTAAATTAATGCTTTATTCATATAGAAAAATCCCTTTTGAGACATATCTCATTTTCTGATGAGCCACTATTATATATTTTATTAAGATAAGAAATGTAGAGATCTTATTCTAATATAGAGTAGTATATATAATAAGAAATCAAGAAACTATGTAA